>VMDO01014192.1:0-55429 GCA_007922755.1 Pedetes capensis | reverse complement strand
GTGCCACAACTCTTCTGGTCTCCTGTCATTTGTGTCTAATGCATTAAACCTATTTTTGAGGTGGTCTCTGAACTCAGGTGGGATAGACTCAAGGTCATACCGTGGCTCTCGTATACTTGTTCTAATTTTCTTCAGCTTCAGTTTGAACTTGCATATGAGAAGTTGATGGTCTGATCCACAGTCAGCACCTGGTCTTGTTCTGACATTTTGTATAGAGCTTTTCCATCATCTCTTTCCACATATATAGTCAATTTGATTCCTGTATGTTCCATCTGGTGAAGTCCATGTGTATAGTCTCCATTTATGATGTTGAAAAAATGTGTTTGTAATGAAAAGGCCATTGGTCTGCCAAAATTCTATCATGCGATCTCCAGCTTCATTTCTGTCACCAAGAACATATTTTCCAACTACTGAGCCTTCTTGTTTCCAGCCTTTGCATTCAGTCACCAGTGATTATCAGTATGTCTTGATTGCATGTTTGATCTATTTCAGATTGCAGAAGCTGGTAGAAGTCTTCCCTTTCTTCATTTGTGGCCTTAGTGGTGGGTGCATAAATTTGAATATTAGTCATATTAATTGTCCTTCCTTGTAGGCATATGGATATTATTCTATCACTGACAACATTGTATTTCATGACAGATCTTGAAATGTCTTTTTTGATGATGAATGCAACCCTATTTCTCTTTAGTTTATCATTCCCAGCATAGTAGACCATATGATTATGATTGTCTGATTCAAAATGTCCTATGCCGGTACATTTTAGCTCACTGATGCCTAGAATGTCAATGTTTATGCGCTCCATTTCTCTTTAATGATTTCTAATTTTCCTAGATTCATACTACGTACATTCCATGTTCCAATTATTAATGGATGTTTACAGTTGTTTCTCCTCATTTTGAGTCGTGCCACATCAGCAAATGGAGGTCCCTGGGGCTTTACTCCATCTCCATCATCACGGTAGACTCTCCTTTGAGGAGGCAACTCTTCCCCAATAGTCTTTTGAGTGCCTTCTAACCTGGGGACCTCATTTTCCAGCACTATATCTGACAGTGTTTCTTTGCTATTCATAGGGTTTTCAATGGCTAGTTGTTTTAGGAGTGGTTCGCCAGGTCCTACTCCCTAGTCTGTCTTAGTCTGGAAGCTCAGCTGAAAACCTGTCCACCATGGGTAACCTTGCTCATATCTCAGGTACCAGTGGCATAGCTCTCAGCCTCATCGCAACACACAAGCCCCCACAGTGCAGCAAACTGACAGACGTGTGGGGGTGTTTATCAATGGGCAACACTATTTCAATTGGCAAGCCTTAGACAATACAGGATTACTGAGATACAAACACGTTTCTTTGGCCATACCTATGAAAAGCCATTCTTGACAAAGATGAATGTTGCTCAATATCTTAATCCCTGGAAGCAGGAGAAAAGGCCATTATTCAGAAGACTTCATCCACAGAGGTGAACATGTTTTCCCCCGCCCTTGCTTGCACATCACACAGTTTCAGTGATACATTCACATATCTCTTTTGTCCTATTGGACATAATGGGGATAGGGGTAAAAATGAATCTGCTTGTAAAACAAAAACTAATGAAGCTGTGTTGAAGGTGTTCTCAGGAAACACTAGTTTCTCAATGGGGAACATTATTTCAACTGGCCAGGCTTGGACAACGCAAGGATTATAGATTTGCACACACGTGTTTCTTATAGCATAACCAAGGAAAGGCTTTGTGGGCAAAGATGAATGTTGCTGTAAATCCTAATCCTTGGAAGCAGGATGACAGGCAATCATTCTAAACACTTCTTGGGCAGAGTTGAATAAGATTTCAATGGCCCATGATTTAACAGCACAATGTTTCAGGGAAACTATCACATCTCCTTTGCCCTATTGAATATAATGGGGATACGGTATAAATGAATCTTCTTGTAAAACCTCATCTAATGAAACTATGTTGAAGGGGTTCCTCAGCATCCCTTGTTTCTCAATGGGGAACATTATTTAAACTGGCCAGGCTTGGACAACACAGAATTTCAGAAATACAAATGCACGTTCCTTTGGCCATACCAAGGAAACGCCATTGTTGTCAAAGATGGATGTTGCTGTACATCCTAATCCATGGAAGCAAGAGGAAAGGCTATCATTGTGAAGACTTCATCCAGAGAGTTGAACATGTTATCATCGGTCCTTGCTTATACATCACACAGTTTCAGGGATACAGTCACATATCTTTTTTGTCCTATTGAATATAATGGGGATAGGAGTAAAAATGAATCTGCTCTTAAAGCAAAAACTAATGAAGCTGTGTTGAAGTTGTTCTTAGGCTACACTGGGTTCTCAATAGGGAACATAATTTCAACTAGCCAGGCTTGGACAACACAGGATTGGAGATTTGCACACATGTTTCTTATAGCATACCAAAGAAAGGCCTTGTGAGCAAAGATGAATGTTGCTGTAGGTCCTAAACCTTGGAAACAGGAGGACAGGACCTCATTCTGAACACTTCCTGGGGAGAGTTGAATAAGATTTCAATGGCCCATGATTCTACAGCACAGGATTTCAGGGAAACTTTCACAATCTCCTTTGCCCTATTGAATATAAAGGGGATAGGGGTATAAATGAATCTGGTTGTAAAATAACAACTAATGCAAATGCGTTTAAGGGGCTCCCCTCCAATACTTGTTTCTCTGGCCAGCCTTGGACAACACAGGATTGCAGAGATACAAACCCATGTTTCTTTCACCATACTAAGGAGAACCCAATGATGGCCAAGATGAATGTTGCTGTATATCCTAATACCTGGAGGAAGGAAAAATGCCATCATTCAGAAGACTTCATCCACAGTGTTAAACACATTTTCACTGGCTCTTGCATGTACATCACACAGTTTCAGTGATACATTCACATATCTCTTTTGTCCTGTTGAATATAATGAGGATAGGGATAACAATGAATCTGCTTGTAAAAGAAAAACTAATGATGCTGTGTTGAAGTGGTTCTTAAGCTACACTTGTTTCTCTATGGGGAACATTATCCCAACTGGCCAGGCTTGGACCTCACAGGACTGGAGATTTAAACACACATGTTTCTTATAGCACACCAAGGAAAGGCTTTGTGGGCAAAGATGAATGTTGGTGTAAATCCTAAACCTGGAAGCAGGAGAACAGGCACACATTCTGATCACTTCTTGGGCAGACTTGAATAAGATTCCACTGGACCATGATTCTGCATCACAGAGTTTCAGGGAAACTTTCACATATCTCTTTTGCCCTATTGAATATAATGGGATAGGGGTATAAATGAATCTGCTTGCAAAAAAAACAACTAATGAAACTGTGTTGAAGGCATTCCTGGCAACTCTTGTTTCTGAAAGGGTTACATTACTTCCACTGGCCATTCTCAGAAAACACAGGATTGCAGAGATAAAAACACCTGTTCCTTTAGCCATACCAAGGAAAAGCCATTGTTGGCTAATATGAATGTTGCTGTATATCCTAATCCCTGGAAGCAGGAGAAAAGGCAATCATTGTGAAGACTTTGTCCACAGAGTTGAATATGTTTTCACCTGCCCATGCTTGTACATCACACAGATTCAGGGATACACACACATACCTCTTTTGTCCTATTGAATATTTTGGTGTTAGGGGTAAAAATGAATATGCATGTAAAACAAAAAATTGTGAAGCTGTGTTCAAGGAGTCATTAGGCAACACTTTTTCTCAATGGGTAACATTATTTCATCTGTCTAGGCTTGGACAACACAGGATTGGAGAGATACACCCACATGTTTCTTTGGCCATACCAAGGAAAAGGCCTTGTGGGCAAAGATAAACATTGCTATAAATTCTACACCTTGCAGCAGGAGGACAAGCACTCATTCTGAACATTTCTTGGGCAAAATTTAATAAGATTTCACTGGCCCATGATTCTAAACCACAGGCTTTCAGGGACACTTTCACATATATATTTTGCCATATTTAATATAATGGAGACAGGAATACAAATGAATCTGCTTGTAAAACAACAACTAATGAATTGAAGGGGTTCTTAGGCAACACGTGTTTCTCTATGGGGAACATTATTTCAACTGGCCACCCTTAGACAACAAAGGATGGCAGAGATATGCACACATGATTCTTATAGCATACCAAGGAAAAAGCATTGAGGGGAAGATTACTGTGACTGTAAATCCTAAACCATGGAAATAGGAGTAAAGTCACACCTTCTGAAGACTTCTTGGGCATGGTTGAATAAGATTTCTCTGTCCCATGATCCTACATCACAGGGTTTCAGGGATATATTCTCATATGTCTTTTGCTCTATTTAATATAATGAGGACAGAGGAATAAATGAATCTGCTTGTAAAACAACAACTAATGGAAATGTGTTCATTGGGTTCCTCCACAACCATTGTTTCACAATTGGGAACATTATTTCAACAGGCCAGCCTTAGACAACACAGAATTGATGAGATAAAAACACATGTTCCTTTGGCCATACCAAGGAAAAGCCATTGTTGGTAAATATCACTGTTGCTGTATATCCTAATCCCTGAAAGCAGAAGAGGATATCACTCAGAAGACTTTGTCTGCAGAGCTGAACATGTTTTCACCAGCTGTTGCTTGTACATCACACAGTTTCAGGGATACACTCATATATCTCTTTTTTTTATATTGAATACAATAGGGATGGGGTAAAAATGAATCTGCTTGTAATATAAAAACTAATAAAGCTGTGTTGAAGGGGTTATTAAGCAACACTTTTTTCCCAATGGGGAACAATATTTCAAATGGCCAGGCTTAGAAAACACAGGATTGGAGAGATGCACACACATGTTTCTTTGGGCATACCAAGGAAATGGCATCCTGTGCAAAGATGAATGTTGCTGTAACTCATAAACCCTGGAAGCAGGAGGAAAGGCAAACATTCTGAAGAATTCTTGGGCATGGTTGAATATTATTTCACTGTCCCAAGATTCTACATCACAGGGTTTCAGGGATACATTCTGACACCTCTTTTGTCCCATTGAATATAATGGGGATGGGGACAATAATGAATCTGCTTGTAGAAAAAAAACTAATGAAGCTGTGTTGAAGGGATCCCTAGCTAACACTTATTTCTCAATGGGTAACATTATTTCACCTGACCAGCCTTGAACAACACGTGATTGCAGAGATGCAAACACATGTGCCTTTGGCCATACCAAGGAAAAGCCATTGTTGGAAAAGATGAATGTTATTGTATATCCTCATGCTTGGAAGCAGGAGAGAAGGATATCATTGAGAAGACTGTCCACAGAGTGAACAAGAATTCACAAGCTCTTCCTTGTACATCACACAGTTTCAGGGATACAGTCACATATCCCTTTGTCCTATTGAATACAAATAGGATAGGTATAAAAATGAATCTGCCTGTACAACAAAATCTAATGAAGCTGTCTTGAAGATGTTCTTTGGTAGGACTTATTTCTCAAAGGGGAATATTATCTCAACTGGTCAGGCTTGGACAGCACAGGATTGGAGAGGTAAACACACATTTTTTTTGGCCATACCAAGGAAAAGGCATTGTGGAAAAGATGAATGTTGCTGTAAATTCAAAAACTTGGAAGCAGGAGGACAGGCACTCAATCTGAACCCTTCTTGGGCAGAGTTGAATAAGATATCACTGACCCATGATTCCAGGAATTAGGATATACAGCAATATTCATCTTTGCCAACAATGGCTTTTACTTGGTGTGTAACCCCTTCTACACAGTTTCAAGAGGTTACATTTTACAAGCACATTTTTTTACCCCTATCTACAGTATATTCAATAGGGCAAAAGAGGTATGTGAATGTATACCTGAAACCCTGTGAAGGTGAATCATGGGCCAGTGAAATCGTCTTCAACAGTGCCAAAGAAGTCATCAAAATGTGTGCATCCCTTCTGCTTCCAGGGTTTATGATTTACAGCAACATTGTTCTTTGCCCACAATGTCTTTTCCTTGGTATGCTATAAGAAACATGTCTGTGCATCTCTGCCATCCTTTGTTATCTAAGGCTGGCCTGTTGAAAAAAATGTTCTCCATTGATAAACAAATGTTACCTAAGAACCCCTTCAACACAGTGTCACTAGTTTTCAATTTACAAGCAGATTCATTTAAACCCCTATCCCCATTATATTCAATAAGGTGAAATAGATATGTGAGAGTGTCCCTGAAACCCTTCATGTAGAACAATGGTCCATTGAAATCTTATTAAATCTGCCCAAGAAGTGTTCAGAATGTGTGCCTGTCCTCCTGCTTGCAAGGTTTAGGACTTACAGCAACATTCATCTTTGCCCACATTGCCTTTTCCTTGGTGTGCCCAAAGGAATATGTGTGAGTATATCTCTAATCCTGTGTTGTGCAAGCCTGGACATTTGAAATAATGTTCCCCATTGAGAAAGAAGTGTTGCCTAAGAACTCCTTCAACACAGCTTCCTTAGTTTTTGTTTTACAAGCAGATTCATTTTTACCCCTGTCCCCATTATATTTAATAGGACAAGAGAGATATGAGAATGTATCCATGAAACTCTGTGATGTACAAGCAAGGGCCTGTGAAAACATGTTCAACTCTGCAGAAGTAGTCTTCAGTGTGATAGTCTTTTCTCTTGCTTCCAGAGATTAGGATATAAAGCAACATTCATCCTTGCTCACAATGCATTTTCCTTACTATGGCCAAAGAAACATGCTTTTGTATCTCTCTAATCCTGTGTTGTCCAAGCCTGGCCAGAAGAAATAATGTTCCCCATTGAGAAACAAGTGTTGCCTAAGAACCCCTACAACACAGTTTCATTAGTTTTTGTTTTATAAGCAAATTCAATTATACCCCTATCCACATTATATTCAAGAGGGCAAAAAAAGGTATTTGAATATATCCATGAAACCCTGTGATGTAGAATCATGGGCCAGTGAAATCTTATTCAACTCTGCCCAAGAAGTGTTCAGAATGATTGGCTCTCTTCCTGCTTCCAAGGTTTAGGATTTAAAGCCACATTCAGGTTTGCCCTCAGTGCCTTTTCCTTGGTATGGCAAAAAAAACCTGTGTGTATATCTTCTAATCCTGTGTTGTCCAATGCTGGCTAGTTGAAGTAATGTTCCCCATTGAGAAACAAGTGTTGGCTAGGAACCCCTTCAACCCAGGTTCATTAGATTTTGCTTTACTAGCAGATTCACTTTTACCCCTCTCCGCACAATATTCAATAGGCCAAAAGAAATATATGAATTTATCCCTGAAACTATGTGATGTACAAGCAAGGGCTGGTGAAAACATGTTGAATTCTATGGAAGAAGTCTTCTAAATAATAGACTTGTCCCCTGCTTACAGGAATAAGGATATACAGCAACATTCATCTTTGCTAACAATGGCTTTTCCTTTTTATGAACAAAGGAATATGGGTGTGTATCTCTGCAATCCTGTGTTGTCCAAGGTTGGCCTGTTGAAACAATCTTCCCCATTGAGAAACAAGTGTTGCCTAAGAACCCCTTCAACACAGGTTCATTAGTTTTTGTTTTACAATCAAATTCATTTTTACTCCTATCCACATTACATTCAATAGGGCAAAAAAGGTATGAGACTGTATCCATGAAACCCTGTAATGTAGAATCATGGGCCAGTGTAATCTTATTCAACTCTGCCCAAGAAGTGTTCAGAATGATTGCCTCTCCTCCTGCTTGCAAGGTTTAGGATTTACAGCAACATTCATTTTTGCCCTCAATGGATTTTACTTGGTATGGCCAAAGGAACATGTGCTTGTATCTCTGCAATCCTGTTTTGTCCTAGGCTTGCCAGCTTAAATAATGTTCCCTATTGAGAAAAAAGTGTTGCCTAAAACACCTTCAACACAGCTTCATTTGTTTTTGTTTTAAGCATATTCTTTTTTAGCACTGTCCCCATTATATTCAAAAGGGCAAAGGAGATCTGTGACTGTATCCCTGAAACTGTGTGATGTACAAGCAAGGGACTGAGAAAACATGTTCAATAATGTAGAAGTGGTCTTCTGTATAATATCCTTTTCTTCTGCCTCCAGGTATTAGGATATATAGCAGCATTCATCTTTGCCTACAATGGCTTTTCTTGGTATTGCCAAAGAAACATGTGTTTGTATCTCTGAAATCCTGTACTGTACAGGGATGGCCAGTAGAAATAATGATCCCCATTGGGAAACAAGTATTGTTTAGGAACCCCTTCAACATGGCTTCATTAGTTGTTTTACAAGCAGATTCATTTTTGCCCCACCCGCATTACATTCAATAGGGCAAAAGAGATATGTGAATGTATATCAGAAACCCTGTGAAGGAGAATCATGGGCCAGTGAGATCTTCTTCAACAGTGCCAAAGAAGTCATCAAAATGTGTGCTTTTCCTCCTGATTCCAGGGTTTACGATTTACAGCAACATTCATCATTGCCCACAATGCCTTTTCCTTGGTATGCTATAAGAAACATGTGTGTGCATTGCTGCCATCCTTTTTTTTTAACCAAAGGCTGGCCAGTTGAAATAATGTTCCCCATTGAGAAACAAGTGTTGCCTAAGAACCCCTTAAACACAGGTTCATTAGTTTTTGTTTTACAAGCAGATTCATTATTACCCCAATCCTCATTATATTCAATAGGGCAAAAGAGATATGTGAATGTATCCCTGAAACCCAGTGAGGTAGAATCACAGGCCAGTGAAATCCTATTTAACTCTGCCCAAGAAGTGGTCAGAATGAGTGCCTTTTCTCCTGCTTCCAAGGTATAGGATTAATAGCAACATTCATCTTTGACCTCAATGCCTTTTCATTGGTATGGCAAAGGAAACATGTGTGTGTATCTCTCTAATCCTATGTTGTCTGTCTAGGCCTGGCTAGTTGAAATAATGTTCCCCATTGAGAAACAAGTGTTGGCTAGGAACCCCTTCAACACAGCTTCATTAGATTTTGTTGTACAAGCAGATTCATATTTACCCCATCCACATTATATTCCGTAGTGCAAAAGAGGTATGTGAATGTATCCCTGAAACCCAGTGAGGTAGAATCGCAGGCCAGTGAAATCTTATTCAACTGTGCCAAAGAAGTTTTCAGAATGTGTGCTTTTCTTCTTTCTTCCAGGGTTTATGATTTACAGCAACATTCATCTTTGCCCACAATGCCTATTCCTTGGTATGCTATAAGAAACATGGGTGTATATCTCTGCCATCCTTTGTTCTCTAAGGCTGGCCATTTGAAATAATGTTTCAATTTGAGAAACAAGTGTTGCCTAAGAACCCCTTCAACACAGTTTCATTAATTTTTGTTTTACAAGCAGGTTCATTTTTACCCCATCCCAATTATATTCAATAGGGCAAAAGATATATGTGAAAGTGTCCCTGAAATCCTGTGATGTAGATACATGGGCCAGTGAAACCTTATTCAACTCTGCCCAAGGAGTGTTCAGAATGGGTGCCTGTCATTGTGCTTCCAAGGTTCAGGATTTACACCAACATTCATCTTTGCCCACAATGCCTTTTCCTTGGTATGTCCAAAGAAACACGTGTGTGTATCTCTCCAATCCTGTGTTTTCCTAGTCTGGACAGTTCAAATAATGTTCCCCACTGAGAAACAAGTGTTGCCTAATGACCCCTTGAACACAGCTTCATTCGTCTTTGTTTTACAAGCAGATTCATTTTTCCACTATACCCATTATATTCAATAGGACAAAAGAGATATATGAATGTATACCTGCAACTGTGTGATGTACAAGCAAAAGCCAGAGAAAACATGTTCACCTCTGTGGAAGAAGTCTTCTGAATGATAGATGTTACTCCTGCTTCCTGGAATTAGGATATACAGCAACATTCATCTTTGTCAACAATGGCTTTTCCTTGATATGGCCAAAGGAAGATGTGTTTGTATCTCTGCAATCCTGTGTGGTCCAACACTGGCCAGTTGAAATAATGTTCCCATTGAGAAAGAAGTGTTGGATAAGAACCCTTGCAACACAGCTTCATTAGTTTCTTTTTACAAGCAGATTCATTTTTACCACTACCCCATTATATTTAATGGGACAAAAGAGATTGTGAATGTATCCCTGAAACTGTATGATATAAAAGCAAGGGTGGGTGAAAACATGTTCCACTCTGCAGAAGAAATCTTTGGAATGATAGCCTTTTCTCCTACTTCCAGGAATTAGTATATACAGCAACATTAATCTTTGCCAACAATGGCTTTTCCTTGTTATGGCCAAAGTAACATGTGTGTGTATCTCTGCAATCCTGTTGTCCAAGGCTAGCCTGTTGAAATAATGTTTCCCATTGAAAAATAAGTGTTGCCTCAGAACCCCTTCTACACAGCTTCATTATTTTTTGTTTTACAAGCAGATTCATTTTTACCCCTCTCCACATCATATTCAATAGGGAAAAAGAGGTATATGAATGTATACCTGAAACTCTGTGATATAGAATCATGGGCCAGTGCAATCTTATTCGACCATGACCGAGAAGTCTTCAGAGTGTGTGCCTTTCCTCTTGCTTCCACGGTTTATGATTTACAGCAACATTCATCTTTGCCCACAATGTTTATTTCCTTAGTGTGACATAAGAAACGTGTTTGTATCTCTGCCATCCTTTGTTGTCTTATGCTGGCAAGTCGAAGTATTTTTCCCCATTGAGAAACAAGTGCTGCCTAAGAGACCCTTCACCACAGTTTCATTAGTTGTTTTACAAGCAGATTCATTTATACACCTATCCCCATTATATTCAATAGGGCAAAACAGATATGTGAAAGTGTCCCTGAAACCCTATGGTGTAGAATCATGGTCCAGTGAAATCTTTTTCAATTCTGCCCAAGAATTGTTCAGAATGAGTGCCTGTCCTCCTGCTTCCATGGTTTAGAATTTACAGCAACATTCATCTTTTCTCACAATGCCTTATCCTTGGTATGGTGAAAGAAACATGTGTATCTCACTAATCCTGTGCTATCCAAGCCTGGCCAGTTGAAATAATGTTGCCTATTGAGAAACATTGTTGCCTAAGAATGCCTTCAACAAAGCTTCATTAGTTTTTGTTTTACAAGCAAAGTTGTTTTTACACCTATCCCCATTATATTCAACAGGACAAGACAGATAGGTGAATGTATCCCTGAAACTGTGTGCTGTACAAGCAAGAACCTGTGAAAACATGTTCAACTCTGTGGAAGAAGTCTGCTGAATGATAGTCTTTTCTCCTGCTTCCAGGGATTAGGATATACAGCAACATTCTTCTTTACCAACAATAGCTTTTCCTTGGTATGGACAAAAGAACATGTATTTGTATCTCTGCAATGCTGTGTTGTCGAAGGGTAGCCAGTTGAAACAATGTTCCCAATTGAAAAACAAGTGTTGGCTAGGGACCCCTTCAACACAGCTTCATTAGTTTTTGTTTTACAAGCATAATCAATAGGGCAAAAGAGGTATGTGAATGTATACCTGAAACCCTGTGAGGTAGAATCATGGGCCAGTGAAATCCTATTCAACCATGCCCAAGAAGTGTTCAGAATGTGTGCCTTTCCTTCTTCCAGGGTTTACGATTTACAGCAACATTCATCTTTGCCCACAATGCCTTTTCCTTGGTATGCTGTAAGAAACGTTTGACGCAGTTTCATTAGTTGTTGTTTAGAAGCTGATTCATTTATACCCCTATCCCCATTATATTCAACAGGGCAAAAGAGATATGTGAAATTGTCCCTGAAACCCTGTGATGTAGTCTCATGGGGAGGAGAAATCTTATTCCACTATGCATAAGAATTATTCAGAATGAGTGCCTGTCCTCCTGCTTACAAGGTTTAGGTTTTACACCAACATTCATCTTTGCCCACAATGCCTTTTCCTTGGTGTGTCCAAAGAAACATGTGGGTGTATCTCTCCAATCCTGTGTTGTCCAAGCCTAGACAGATGAAATAATGTTCGCCTTTGAGAAACAAGTGTTTTCTGAGGACACCTCCAATACATCTTCATTAGTTTTTGTTTTATAAGCAGATTCATGTTTTACCCAAATCCCTATTATATTCAATAGGACAAAAAAGATAAGTGAATGTATCCCTGAAACTGTGTGATGTGCAATCAAGGGCGGGTGAATCATGTTCAACTATGTGGAAGAAGGCTTCTGAATGATAGACTTTTCTCCTTCTTCCAGGAATTAGGATATACAGCAATACTGTGTTGTCCAAGGCTGGCCAATTGAAATAATGTTCCCCATTGAGAAACAAGTATAGCCTACAAAACCATTCTACACAGGTTCAGTAATTTTGTTTTGTTTTGTTTTGTTTTTTACAAGCAGATTCATTTTTACCCTTATCACCATTATATTCAATAGAGCAGAAATAATATGTGAGTGTATCTCTGAAACCTTGTGATGTGCAAGCAGGTGCCAGTGAAGTCATGTTCAACTCTGCCTCAGAAGTCTTCAGAGTGAGTTCCCTTCGTCTTCCTTCCATGGTTGAGGATCTGCACCAACATTCATCCCTGCCTACAATGGCTGTTCCTTGATATGTACAAAGAAACCTGTGTGTGTATCTCTGCAATCCTGTGTTGTCCAGTGCTGTCCAGTTGAAATAATGTTCACCTTTAAGACAGAAGTGTACATGAAGAACTCCTTCAACCAGGCTTCATTAGTTTTTGTTTTATAGGCAGATAAATATTTACCCTTATCCCCATTATATTCAATACAGCAGAACTAATATGTGTGTGTATCTCTGAAACCCTGTGATGTACATGCAGGTGCTGGTGAAGCCACATTCAACTCTCCCCCAGAAGTATGCAGAGTAAGTGCCTTTTCTCCTGCTTCCACAGTTAAGGATTTATGGCAACATTCATTCTTGCACAAAATGGCTTTTCATTGGTATGTCCAATAAACATGTGTATGTGTATCTCTGCAATACTGTGTTGTACAAGGCCGACCAGTTGATATAATGTTCACCGTTGAGAAAGAAGTGTTTGCTAAGAACCCCTTCAACCTAGCTTAATTAGGTTTTCTTTTACAAGTCTATATATATTTACCCTTGTACACATATTCAATAGGGTAAAAAAATAAGTGACTGTATTTCTGAAATCCTTTGATGTACAAGCAGGTGTCAATGAAAACTTGTTCAACTCTTCCCCAGAAGTCTTCAGAGTGAGTGCCTTTTCTCCTGCTTCCATGCTTCAGGATTTATGGCAACATTCATCCTTGCTCACAATGGCTTTTCTTTGTATATCCAAAGAAACGTGTGTGAATCTGTGCAATTCTGTGTTTTCCAAGTCTTACCAGTTGAAATAATGTTCCACTTTTGGAAACAAGTGTACATTAAGATCCCCTTCAACCCAGCTTCCTTAGTTTTTGTTTATAAGCAGATTCATTTTTATCCTTATCCCCATTTTATTTAATAGGGCATATTTATTATGTGAGTGTATCTCTGAAATCCTGTGATTGACAAGGAGGTGCTGATGAATCTTTTTTAAACTTTGGTCCAAAAGTCTTCAGAGTGAGTGTATCTGTGGGTCAATAGTGGATTGATTTGGGAGTGGGTTGCCAGATCCTTCTCACAAGTCTACAGTATCTGGTGTTCACAGGTCATCTCCCATCCAAGTACTAACCAGAAATGACCCTGCTTAGCTTCCAAGATTTGATGGGATGGGCATCACAGTGCTAAGGTCCCAGGGTTACTTTTAACCCTATATGCATTATATTCAATAGGGCAAAAGAAATATGTTACTGTATCTCTAAAACCCAGTGTTGTATAATGTTGGGAATGTGAAATCATGTTCACCTCTGAGAAACAATTTTTCCTAAGTGCCTCTTCAATTCACAATTAGGAGTTTTCATTTTACAACAATATTCATTTTAATGCTACACACATTATATTCAATAGGGCAAAAGAAACATGTAAGTGTATTTCTGAAACCCATTGTTTGGGAATTTGAAATCATGTTCATAACTGGGAAATAAGTGTTCCCTAAGTGCTGCATCAATCCAAAATCTGGAGTTTTAGTTTTACAACAACTTTCATGTTAACCCTGTATGCATTATATTCATATTGACAAATATGTTTGTGTATCTCTAAATGTTTGTGTATCTCTAAAACCCAGCACTGCACAAGACTGGGAGTATGATATCATGTTTTCCTCTGAGAAACAAATATTCACTAAGTGCCCCTTCAATCCAGCATCAGGATTTTTTGTTTTACAACCACATTGATTTTTAACTCTGTGCATTATATTCAGTAGGACAAAAGAAATGCCTTAATGTATCTACGAAACCCAGTGTTGTATAAAATTGAAATGTAATGTCATGTTCAACTCTGAGAAACTAGTGTTAAGTGTCCCTTCAATTCAGTATTAGAAGTTTTTATTTTAGAACAATATTCATTTTCACTCCATATGCATTACATTCAAAAGGACAAAAGAAACATGCTACTGCATATATGAAACGCGGGAGAAGGACCTGGCAACCCACTCCCAATAATCAATCTGCCATTGAAAACCCTATGAACAGCAGAGAAGCACTGACAATAGTGTTTCGCCTGTTGTATGTAGGGTCGCTATGAGTCGGATACCAACTCGACGGCACCTAACATATATGAAACTCAGTGTTGTACAAGGTAGGGAATGTGAAATCATGTTCAGCTCTGAGAATCAAGTTTTCTTTATTTGTCCCTTCAATCCAGCATTAACAGTTCTTGTTTTACAAAAATATACATTTTAACTCTATACTCAAAATATCCAAAAGGTCAAAAGAAACAATTTAGTGTCTTCCTGAAACCCAATGTTGTAAAAAGTTGAGAATGTGAAATCGTGTTCATATCTGAGAAACAAGTGTTCACTGAGTGCCCCTTCAATCCAAAATCACAAGTTCTACTTTTACAAAAATATTAATTTTCACCCTAAAACCACTATATTCAATAAGGCAAAACAATGTTATCCTATCCCTGACACCTAGTGTTGTACAAGGTAGGGAATGTAAAAATCATTTTCTCTTCTGAGAATCAGATCTCACTAAGTGCCCCTTCAATCCAACATCAGAGGTTTTAGTTTACAGCAACATTTATTTTAACGCCACACTAATTATATTGAAAATGACAAAAAGAAACATGTTTGTATATTGCTAAAACCAAGAGTTGTGTGAGCTTAGGAATATGAAATCATGTTCAACTCTGAGAATCAAGTTGTCCATAAGTACTCCTTCAATACAGCATCAGGAGATTTGTTTTAAAACAATATTCATTTTAACCTTTACAAATTAAATTCAACAGGGCAAAAGAATATGTTACTGTGTCATTGACACCCAGTGTTATACGTTTGGCAAAGGGAAATCATGTTCTCTTCTGAGAAATAATATTTCTCTAAGTGCCCCTTCAACCCAACAAAAGGAGTTTTAGTTTTACAACATTAAGTTTAACCATGCACCAATTGCCTGCAGCCATAGCCCTGTGGCATCTGATCCCGTCAGATCTCGGAAGCTAAGCAGGGTCGGGCCTGGTTAGTACCTGGATGGGAGACTGCCTGGGAACACCAGAAGCTGTAGGCTTGGGAGAAGGACCTGGCAACCCCCTCCCAAAAACCAATCTGCCATTGAAAACCCTATGAACAGCAGAGAAGCACTGACAGTAGTGTTTCCCCTGTTGTACAGAGGGTCGCTATGAGTCGGATACCGACTCAACGGCACCTAACAACAACAACAACATGCACCCATTATATTCAATAGGGCAAAAGAAACATATTACCATATCCCTGAAACTCAGTGTTGTACTATGTTGGGAATGTGAAATCATGTTCACTCTGAGGACCAATTATTCCCTAAGTACCCCTTTATTCCAACATCAGGAGAATTCATTTGACAACAACATTCACTTTAACCCTACATGCATTCAATTCAACAGAGCAAAAGCAATATGTTCTGTCACTCTGACACTCAGTGTTGTAAAAGGTTGAGAATGTGAAATAATGGTCTCCTCTGAGGACTATGTGTTCACTAGGTGCTCCTTCATTCCAACATCAAGAGTTTTAGTTTTACAATAACATTCAATTGAACACTATATGCATTATATTAAATAGGGCAAAAGAAATATATTAGTGTCTCTTTGCTTCCCAGTGTTGTAAAAGGGCAGGAATGTGAAATCATGTTTACCTCTTAAAAATAAGCCTTCTGTCATTGCCCCTTCAGCCCAGAGTTATCACTTTTGTTTTGCAAAAATATTATTTTTAACACTATACACATTATATTCAATAGGGCAAAAGAGTCATGTAAGTGTATGTCTGAAACCCAGTGTTGTTTAAGTTTGAGAATGTGAAATCGTGTTCACAACTGAGAAGTATGTATTCCCTAAATGTCCATTCGATCCAACACCAGGCATTTTAGTTTTACAATGAGAATCATGTTAACCCTATGTGGATTACATTCAAATTGCCAAAAGAAGCATGTTTGTATATCTCTGAAACCCAAGGCTGTACAAGATGGGGAATGTGAAGTCATGTTCACCTATGAGAAACAAGCATTCACTAAGTGCCCCTTCATTCAGCACAGGAGTTTTTCCTTTACAACAACATCAATATTAACCCTATATGCATTATATCCAATAGGGATAAAGAAACACGTAAGTGTATCTCTGAAACCCAGTGTTGTACAAGAGTAGGAAAATGAAATCGTGTTCACCACTGAGAAATAAGTATTCACTAAGTGCCTCCAATCCTGCATCAGGAGTTTTTGTTTCACAAGAATATTGATTTTAACTCAATACACATTATATTCAATAGAGCAAAAGAAACACCTTAGTGTACCTCTGAAACCCAGTATTGTATAAAGTTGGAAATGTGAAATCATGTTCATCTCTGAACAACTAGTGTTGTCTACGTGCCCCTACAATCCAGGATCAGGAGTTTTCATCTTATAACAACATTCATTTTAACCCTATGCTCATTGTATTCGATCGGCAAAAGAAACATGTTACTTTATCTCTGAAACCCAGTGTTGTACAAGGTTGGGAATGTGAAATCACTTTAACTTCTGAGAAACAGGTGCTCACTAAGTGCCCCTTCAATCCAACATCAGGAAATCTAGTTTGCAACAACTTTATTTTAACCCTATACACGTTGTCTCAAAAGGGCAAAAGAAATATGTTAGTGTATCTCTGAAACCAAGTGTTCTGTGAAATTAGGAATATGACACCATGTTCAACTCTGAGAATCAAGTTTTCCCTAAGTACCCCTCAATACACTTAAAGAGATTTGTGTTAAAACAACATTCATTTTAACCCTATACACATTAAATTCAATAGGGTGAAAGAATATATTGCTGTGTCATTGGTACCCATTGTATAAGTTTTGGAATGTCAAATCATGTCTTCTCTGAGAAATAAGTTTCCAGTAAGTGCTGCTTCAATCCACAATGAGTTTTAATTTTACAACAACATTCATTTTAACCCTACATGCATTATATTCTATAAGGCAAAAAAAAAAAAAATGTTACCATATCTCTGAACCCAGGGCTGTACAATGTTGAGAATGAGAAATCATGTTCACATCTGAGGACCAATTGTTCCCTAGGTGCCACTTCAATCCAACATCAGGAGCCTTAGTGTGACAACAACATTCATTTTAACCCCAAGTGCATTATATTCAACAGGGCAAAAGAAATATGTTCTGGCTCTCTAAAACCCAGTGTTGTACAAGGTTGGGAATGCAAAATTATTTTCACCTCAGACAATGAAGTGTTCAAAAAGTGCTCCTTCATTCCACATGTAAGAGTTTTAGTTTTACAACATTCATTTTTAACCCTATATGCATTACACTCAATAGGGAAAAAGAAATTTGTTATTGTCTCTCTGAAATCCACTGTTGTACAAGGTTGGGAATGTGAAATCCTGTTTATCTCTTAAAAGTAAGTTTTCCCTAATTTCCCCTTAGGTACAGAATCATCAGATCCATTTTGTAACAACATTAATTTTAACCCCATACACATTATATTCAATATGGCAAAAGAAACATGTAAGTGTACATCTGAAACGCAGTGTTGCTTAAGTGTGGGAATGTGCGGCCATGTTCACAACTGAGAAATAAGTGCTCCTTAAGAGCTGCTTCAATCCAGTATCAGGAGTTTTAGTTTTACAACAATGTTGTTGTTAATAGTATGTGCATTATATTCTAATTGATAAAAGAAATATGTTAGTGTATCTCTGAAACCCAGTGTTGTATAATGTTGGAAATGTGAAAACATTTTCAACTCTGAGAAACTAGTGTTAAATGGCCTTTTAATCCACCATGAGGAGTTTTTGCTTTAGAACAACATTTATTTTAACCATATATGCAGCGGTAGCCCTGTGGCATCCAATCCCGTCAGATCTCGGAAGCTAAGCAGGGTCAGGCCTGGTTAGTACCTGGATGGGAGACCGCCTAGGAACACCAGAAGCTGTAGGCTTGGGAGAAGGACCTGGCAACCCCCTCCCAAAAATCAATCTGCCATTGAAAACCCTATGAATAGCAGAGAAGCACTTACAATAGTGTTTCCCCTGTTGTACAAACGTCGCTATGAGTTGGATACCGACTCAACGGCACCTAACAACAACAACAACATATATGCATTATATCCATAGGGCAAAAAAATATTTTACTGTACCTCTGAAACCCCATGTTGTACAAGGTAGGAATGCAAAATCATGTTCAACTCTAAGAAATAAGTTTTCTCTATGAGCTCCTTCAATCCAGAATCAGGATTTTTGTTACAATAATATTCATTTTATCCCTATATGCATAATATTCTATGGGGCAAAAGAAACAATTTAGTGTATCTCTGAAACCCAATATTGTAAAAAGTTGAGAATGTGAAATCACATCCACATCTGAGAAACAAGTTATCCCTATTCCCTCTTTAATCAAGGATGTTGAGTTTTGTTTTACAACATTCATTTTATCCCTACATTCTTTATATTCAATATGCCAAAAGAAACATTAATATATCTCTGAAACTCAGAGTTGTACAAAGTTGAGCATGTGAAATCATGTTCACTTCTTATGAATAAGTTTATACTTAATGCTCCTTCAGTCCAGAATTAGCAGTTTTGTTTTACAAAAACATTACTTTTAACCCTTGTTAGTTGTTGTTAGGTTCCCCCAAGTTGGTGTCTGACTCACAGTGACCCTACATACAACAGGTGAAACCCATTGTCAGTGCTTCTCTGCTATTCATAGGGTTTTCAAGGAAGGATTGACTTGGGAGACCTTGCCAAGACCTTCTCCCAAGCCTATATATCTGGTGTTCACAGGAGGTCTCACATGGAAGTACTAACCAGGCCTGACCCTGCTTAGCTTCTGAGATTTGATGAGATTGGATGCCACAATGCTACAGTTGCAGGCTTAATTTTAACCCTACATTATATACAATAGGGCAAAAGAAACATGTTACTGTATCTCTGAACCCCAGTGCTGTGTAATATTGGGAATGTGAAATCATGTTCACCTCTGAGAAACAATGTTTCCCTAGATGTCTCTTCAATTCAGCATCAGGAGTTTTTTATTTACAGCAACATTATTTTTAACCATATACACATTATATTGAAAATGGCAAAAGAAACATGTTACTCCATCTCAGAAACCCAGTGTGGTAAAAGTTTCAGAGTATGAAATCATGTTCACGTCTGAGAAACAAGTGTTCACTGAGGGCTTTTCAATTCAACATCAGGAGTTTTAGTTTTACAACAACATACATTTTAACCATATACTCATATACTCATTATATTCAATAAGGCAAAAGAAACATGTTAGTGTATCTGTGAATCCCGGTGTTGTTAAAGGTTAGAAATATGAAATCATATTCACCTCTGAGAAACAGGTGCTCACTACGTGCCCCTTCAATCCAGCATGACGAGTTTTACTCTACAACAACATTTATTTTAAACCTATACAAATTATATTCAAAAGGACAAAAGAAATATGTTAGTGTATCTCTGAAACCAAGTGTTGTGTTCATGAAATCATGTTCAACTCTGAGACTCAATTTCAACTCTGAGATTCAATTTCTCCCTAAGTACCCCTTCAATACAGCATCAGGAGTTTTGTTTAACAACAACATTTATTTTAACCCTATACATATTAAATTCAATTTAGCCAAAGAACATGTTACTGTGTCATTGATACCGAATGTTGTACAAGTTTGGGAAATTGAAATCATGTTGTTTTCCAAGAAGTGTTTTCTCTAAGTCCCACTTCAATCCAGCATAAAGAGTTCTAGTTTCACAACAAAATTCATTTTAACCATACACACATCGTATTCAATAGCAGAAAAGACAGGTTACCATATCTCCGAAACTCGGTGTTGTACAATATTGGGAATGTGAAACTACGTTCACCTCTAAGGATCAATTTTTCCCTAAGTGCCTCTTTAATCCAACATCAAGAGTATTAGTTTTAAAACAACATTCATTTAACCCTACACACATTTTATTCAAAGGAGCAAAAGCAATATGATGTCTGACACCCATTCTTGTACAAAGTTGGGAATGTGAAATCATGTTCACCCCTGAGAACCAAGTGTTCACTAAGTGCTCCTTCATTCCAACATCAGGAGTTTTAGTTTTACAACAATATTCATTCAACATTATATGCATTATATTCATTAGGGCAAAAGAAATATGTTACTGTCTCTCTGAAACTCAGTGTTGTACAAGGTTGGGAATGTGAAATCACATTTACCTCTGAAAAATAAATTTTCCCTCAATGCTCCTTCAGTCCAGAGTTACCAGTTTTGTTTTGCAGCAATATTATTTTTAATACTGTAAACATTATATTCAATAGGGCAAAAGAAACATGTAAGCGTATCTTTGTAACCCAGTTTTCTATACGTTTGGGAATGTGAAACCATGTTCACCACTGAGAAATAAATGTTCCCTAAGTGCCCATTCAATCCAACAACAGGAGTTTTAGTTTTACAATAAGAATTATGTTAACCCTATATGCATTTTACTCAAATTGGGAAAAGAAACATGTTAGTGTATCTCTGAAACCAAGTGTTGTACAAGGTAAGGAATGGAAATCATGTTTACCTCTGAGAAGCAAGTATTCACTAAATGCCCCTTCAATCCTGCCCCAGGAGTTTTTATTTCACAACATTGATGTTAACTCTATACCCATTATATCCAATAGGGCAAAAGAAACACATTAGTGTATTTCTAAAACCCAATATTATATAAGGTTGGAAATGTAAAATCATGTTCAACACTGAAAAACCAGTGTTTAAGTGCTTCTTCAATCCAACACCATGGGGGGTTTTGTTTTAGAATAACATTTACTTTAACCTTACATGCATTATATGAAATAGGGCAAAAAAACATGTTATGGTCGCTCTGAAACCCAGTGTTGTACAAGGTAGGGAATGTGAAATCATGTTCACCCCTGAGAAAGAAGTTTTCCCTATGAACTTCTTCACTCCAGCATCAGGAGTTTTTGTTTTACAATAATACTCATTTTAACACTATATGCATTATATTCAATAGGCCAAATGAAACATCTTTATGTTTCTCTGAAATCCAGTGTTGTAGAATTTTGGGAATATGAAATCATGTTCACATCTGAGAAACAAGTTTTCTGTGTGTACCCCTTCAATCAAGTAAGAGGAGTGTTTTTGTTTTACAACATCATTCATTTTATCCCCAAATACATTATATTCAATTGGCCAAAAGAAACATTAGTGTATCTCTAAAATCCAGAGTTGTACAAGCTTGAGAATGTGAAATCTTGTTCACCTCATATGAATAAGATTTCCCTTAATGACATTTCAGTCCAGTATTAGCAGTTTTGTTCTACAATAGTATTTTTAATCCTTTACTCATTATATGGGAGAAGGGCCTGGCAATCCACTCCCAAGGCAATCCCTAAGCAGTCAGCCATTGAAAACCCTATGAGGGTCGCTATGAGTTGGATACCAACTCGATGGCACCTAACAACAACAACAACTCATTATATTAGATAGGGCAAAAGTAATATGTTACTGTATCTCTGAAACCAGTGTTGTATAATGCTGGAAAGATGAAAACATGCTCACCTCTGAGAAACAATTATTCTCAGGGTGCCCCTTCAATTTAGCATCAGGACTTTTTGTTTTACAACAACGTCATTTTAAACCTATGTGCATTATGTTTAATAAGGCAGTAAAAACATGTTATGTGTCTCTGAAATCCATTGTTTAAGTTTGGGAATTTGAAACCATGTGCACTACTGGACAATAAGTGTTCCCCACATGCCCCTTCAATCCGATGTCAAGAGTTTTAGTTTTATAATAATATTCATTTTATACTTCTATGCTTTATATTCAAATTGGCAAAAGAAATATGTTAGTGTACCTCTTTAACCCAGTGTTGTACAAGGTAGGGAATGTGAAATCATGTTCACCTCTGAGAAACAAATTTTCACTACATGCCCCTTCAATCCAGCATCAGTAGTTTTTGTTTTACCAAAATATCAATTTTATCCCTATACACCTTATTCTATATGCCAAAAGAAACATCTTAGTCCATCTCTGAAACACTGTTGTCATTTGCTCCCCAATACCAGGCAGACAGATTGAATGAGAGAATTACAACAGGGGACTCCGCCCTCTCAGGAGTTACAGTGCTGCCTAGAGGGTTGTGTATCCTTTTATTAAGGTTATACAAAGCTCAGGGTCATGTTAAAGGACAACATCAAAAAGAATAAGATAAATTTAAAGCATAACATAAGAACAGAGCTAACATAAAGAACAAGGCGGTTGGGTAACATAAGATCCAGCATACACTGATTATCATTGTAATCACTAACAGGCCGATCTGCAAATACTCCAAGGGACAAGAAACAGGAGGCCCCCAAAGGTTTGCCCTCGGGTCTCTGATAATTCCAGGAACTCTGTCTGCAGAGCCTCTCCAATTAAAATCTCTGCCTCAAGTCACAAAGAGCTCTGGGGCTGATTTAAGTAGATATACATCTATAACATTCCCTGCCTATCTCTTTGCTGAATCTTATGAAGTTTCAGTGAGAAGACTGCACTTTGATATTTTATTCTTTTTTCACTTTGGACTCCTCAGCTCTAGACTAAGCAAGTAAAGAAAAGAAAAATAAGAAGAATAAGTACAATACATCCAGATATTGGAAGTCTTCCAAAGATTGGAATATGTTGTAAAGTATTATGGTCAATAAGACCATCTGCTATTTGGGCAATTATTTTTTCATTACACAGGGTGGACAATTGTTCATCATGTGTTTCAACAATATGTTTTTGTAGAATCAATATGCCTTGACTTACATTTCCATGATTTAAAAGATTTTTTTTAACAGACACCCAAGGAAATCTACTAGAATTCCATACAAACAGGGTAACACCAAAAAAAAAAAAGTATTCCAATCACATTTTAAGCAAATTTGTCTTAGTGAACTAACAATCTGATCACCTAACATTACAACAGCTTATTCAAGATCAGAAACCCGATTACTGAGTTCAGAGTCAAGGTATCTCTGACAGATCCAAAGACTCAGAATTTTCATGCCAATCTTTCACAAAGTCCAAGTTTGTATTCCTTGATGTAATGCCACTCTTGCAGTTGTGGCAGTACCTGTTATCAAAATCAGTCCCATAATCACAGCTATAATCAGCCCAATGAATCTTTTGGTGTGTTTCTTCATATTTTGGTTTTTTGGTTGTTTGTTTGTTTTTATTTGTTTTGTTTGCTTGTTTTATTGGAAATTTTTAATGTACAACTTAATGTGTTTCATTCTGACATGAATTTCATTGTGACATTTCCATATGTGTTTCATTGTACACTGCAAAGATAACTTCCCCCTTGCCCTCTTGTGCACCTCCTCCCACTTCTTCTATGCCCTCACCAAAGGCCTCTCTTCTATATTGCATATCTTTTTGTGGGATTATTTTTCTCTATACCCTTACATCCCAATTATGTTTAAGGTTGAAACTTTTTTCTGTAGTGATCAATCTTTTTACATTGTCAGTAGTATTACATAAATAATCTAGCCCATTTGTATTATTACCATTCTTTAGTATTATTGGTATTATCATAATTATTTCCTGAACTATTAAAGTTGGGCTGTTGACTTTGAGGTCACCCTCTCTCTCATTCCTGACTCCTCCTTATTCCTCCTCTCCCTTCTTTCTTCTCCTATCATCTCTTCCTTTTGCTAGATCCTTCCCTCCTTCTTTCCACTCTCTAAATTGTCCCTTCTCCACTAAGTTGACTTAACTTTTTATTATGTTCCAATTTCTGTATAGGATTTTTTCCTTCTTTTAATTTTGATTCGGCTCCCACATATAAGTGAGAACATGTGGTATTTCTCTTTTGGCGCTTGTGTTCATTCACTTAAAATAATTTTCTCCAATTCCATCCATTTTGCTGCAAATGACATTTCATTTTTTATTGCTGAGTAGTATTCCATTGTGTATATGTACCATAGTTTTTTATCCATTCTTCTGTTCATGGGCATGTTGGTTGTTTCCATATCCTTGCTATTATGAAAAGTACTGCATTGAACATGGAGATGCAGGTGTCTCTGTGGTATGATGACTCATCTCCCTTTAGGTATATTCCCAATAGTGTTATAGCTGAGTCATATGGTAGATCTATTTTTACTCTTCTAAGGTACTACCATATTGATTCCAAAGCGGTTGGACCAAATTTATAGCTCCATCAGCAGTGTAAGAGGGTTCTCTTTTCTCCACAGCCTCACCAGCATTGTTGTTATTTGTTTTATAGATGTTAGCCATTCTTACTAGAGTAAGGTGGAATCTCAGCATTGTTTTGAGTTGCATTTCCCTAATGGCTAGGGACATTGAGCATTTTTTCATGTGTTTCATGGCATTACAGGCCCCTTTATTTGAGAACTGTCCATTCAGTTCCTTTGCCCATTTTTATATTTGTTTATTCATTTTCTTGGGTATTTTTTTAAGTTCTTTATAAATTCTGATAATTAGGCCTCTGTCTGATGTAAAGGATGTGAATTTTTTTTCCCATTCAGTGGGGATTTCCTTGATTCTGTTGATTGTTTCCTTTGCTGTACAGAAGCATTTTAATTTCATATAATCCCATTTATCTATTCTTGTTGCAATTTCTTGAGCAATTGGAGTCTATTAAGGAAATATTTTCCTGTGCCTATATGTTGAAGTGTATTGCCTATCCTATCTTCTATTACTTTTAAAGTTTCCGGTTTTACATTGAGGTCTTTTATCCACTTTGAGTTAACTCTTGTGTATATTGAGAGATGCAGGTTGGTTTTCATTTTTCTGCAAGCAGATATCCATGTTTCCCAGCACCATTTATTGAAAATGCTATCCTTTTTCCAATTTACCTGCTTTTCTCCTTTGTCAAAAATCAGGTGGTTATAGGTGTGTTGAGGTATTTCTGGACCTTTTATTCCATTCCACTGGTCTTCAGGCCTATTTTTATGTCAGCCCCAAGCTGCTTTTGCTACCACTGCCCTGTAATATAAAGTCAAGGGTTTTTGTTCCACCTGCACTAATAGTTTTGCAGCTTAAGAGTGTTTTGGCTACATGTGGTCTTTTGTGATTCCATATGAGTCTTTGGATCATTTTTTCTATTTCTGTAAAGTCTGTTGTTGGAATTTTAATGGGGATTGCATTAAATCTATATATTGCTTTTGGTAGGATAGCCAGTTTTTCTATATTGATTCTCCTGATCCAGGAGCAGGGAAGGTCTTTCCATTTTTTAGTATCCTCTGCGATTTCTTTCTTTAATATTTTGAAATTTTCCTTGTAGAGGTCTGTAGGGTCTTTGGTTAGATTGATTGCAAGGCATTTAATTTTCCAGTGAGCTATTGTGAAAGGTATTTCATCTGTAATTTCCTTCTCTTCCTGCTTACCATTAGTGTAAAGGAAAGCTATTGATTTTTGTGTGTTAATTTCATATCCGGCCATTTTGCTGAATGAGTTAATTAGATCTAAAATCTTTCTGGATGAGGTTTTGGGGTCCTTTGGGTAAAGTATCATGTCATCCACAAATAAGAATAGTTTGACCTCTTCATTGCCAATCTGTATCCCTTTGGTTTCTTTCTCTAGTCTGATTGCCCTGGTGAGGACATTGATCACTATGTTAAAAAGAATAGGAGAGAGTGGACATTCTCATCTTGTTCCAGATCATAAAGGAAATGGTTTCAGTTTTCTCCATTTAATATAATGTTGGCTGTAGGTCTGTCATAGATGGCATTTATAATGTTAAGGTATTTGCCTGTTATGCCTATTTTCTCCAAGGTTTTTATCATGAAAAGTGTTGCACTTTGTCAAAGTCCTTTTCAGCATCAATTGAGATGATCATGTGATTTTTGTTTCCCAGTCTCTTGATATGTTGGATTACATTAGTTAATTTCCATATGTTGTACCAGCTTTGCATCTGTGGAATAAATCCCACTTGGTTATGGTGAGTAATATTTTTAGTATGTTGCTGGATTTGGTTTGCCAGGATTTTGTTAAGGATTTTTGCATCTATGTCCATATGGGAAATGGATCTATAATTCCCTATCTTAGATGAGTCTTTTCCTGGTTTAGGTATCAGGGTAATGGTAGCTTCATAGAATGAGTTTGGGAGTGTTCCCTCCTTTTCTACTTTTCGGAATGACTTGAGGTATTATATCTTCTTTGAAAGTTTGGTAAAATTTGGCTGTGAACCCATCAGGACCTGGGCTCATCTTTGTTGGGAGACTTTCTATTACATTTTCTATTTCAGCATATGTAATGGGCTTGTTTAGGCCACATATGTCTTCTGGGGTTAGTTTTGGTAAATCATATGTGTTAATAAATTTATCCATTTCTTCTGTATTTTCATATTTTGGGGAATACAATTTCTTAAACAAATCCTTGACAATTTTCTGTATTTCATTGAAGCAGTGGTTACATTCACATTTTCACTTCTAATCTTTACTATGTTAGTTTTTTCCTTTTTCTTTTTGATGAGTTTGGCCAGAGGAGTGTCTATTTATTAATCTTTTCAAAAAAACAGCTCTTACTCTTATTAATATTTTTAATTATCTTTTTAGATTCTAATTGAGATACTTCTGCCTTTATCTTGGTCATTTCTTTCTGGATGCTCCTTTTAGGATTAATTTGTTGTTGATTTTCTAGTGTCTTAAGGTGTGTCATTAGGTCATTTATTTGGCTCTTCTCTACCTTATTGATGAAGGCACTTAATGCTATAAACTTCCCTCTTAAACAACTAACTAATATTGTTGTAAAATAGAAATTCTTGATGCCAAATGAGGGGCACATCTAATGAACACTTATTTCTAAGAAAGGAACTTTATATCACAGGTTCATCATGCTACACTGTGTTTAAGAACAGCTCTCATATATTCCTCAGGTCATATTGAGTATAAGGCACTATGGGGAATACTGAATGTTGCTGTAAAGAGAAATTCCTGCTGCTGGGTGACAGGACCAATTAATAAACACTTGTTTCAAAGAGAGGAACCTCATCCAATATTTATCATTATGTAGCATTGTGATAAATAATAACAATCTCATATACCTCTTGCCCTATTGAACATAAGATTCTATGGGCTACGGTAAACTTACTGTAAAAAGAAACTTCTGGTGTAGGATGAAATGTACATTTAGCAAACACTTGTTTCTAAGAGATGAACTCTATTTCGCATGTTAATCATGCTATATCACTGTATTTAAGAGCAGCTCTCATATATTCCTCATGTCATATTGAATATGTGTCAATGAGGAATGATGTTTTTGCCATATAACAGAAACTCCAGATATTGGGTGAAAGACACATCTAATGAACACTTGTTTCTAAGAGAGGAACCATATTTCATAAACTTATCATTTTACATCACTGTATTTCAGAATAACTCTCACATATTCCTTTTGCCCTACTGAATATAAGGATTTATGGGGAAGAAATAATGTTGCTGTAAAACACAAAATCCTGATAATGGGTGAATGGCCCATATAATCAACACATTTTCATAAAAAAGGAACCAAATTCCCAGATTCACCAATGTATATCAAATTATGTCAGATCACCTCTCACATATTGCTTTTTCCCTATTGAATATAAGGCTGTATGGTAAATAGTGAATATTGGTGTAAAACAGAACCACTTGATACTGGGTTAAAGGCACTTCTACTGGACACTAGTTTCATGGACAGTAATTTTATTTTGCATGCCCATTTTTTTTTTACATCAGTCTGTTTCAGAACAATTTTCACATATTGCTTTTTCACATTCTACCTCTCTGTGTTTAAGAACAACTCTCACCTATTCCCTTTGCTCTATTGTATATAAGGCTCTATGGGTAATAGTTAATGCTGCTATAAAACAGAAACTCCTAATGCTGAGTGAAAGGTGCAACTCATGAACATTATGCTACCAGCAGAACCTTATGTCACATGTTCATCTTTCTACCTCACAGTGTTTCAAAACTGCTTTCATATGTTCCTTTGCCTTATTGAATATAAGGTTCTTTGGAGAAGAGTAAATGTTGCTGTAAAAGTAACTCCTGATGCTGGGTGATACTCTCAACTAATGAACACTTATTTCCAATGGAGGAACCTTATCATTCTACATCACTGTGTTAAATAACAGCTCTCACATATTCCTTTTGCACTATTGAACATAAGGCACTATGGTTTATACTGAATGTTGCTGTAAATGTAAACAACAGATGCTAGGTGAAGGGACATCTAATAAACCTAAGATCCTAAATGATGAATCTGATTTATCACACTCATCACTGTACATTATTGTATTTAAGAAGAGCTCTCATCTGGATGTTGTGGCTCATGCCTATAATCCAAGTATGTCAGGAAACAGAGGCAGGAAGATCACAAGTTCAAGACCAGAGGCTAACTTTGTAATTTAGCAAGACCCTGTCTCAAAACAAAAAGTTTTTAAAAATGGGCTGATGGTACAGCACTTGCAAAGCATACAAACACAAGGCCCTGGGTTCAGTGCCCCAGTACTACCAAAAAACAGAAGAAGAAAGAGACCTCTGACCCTTCCTTTTACACTATGAATATATGGTTCCAGGAAGAATAGTGAAGGTTGTTGTAAAACAGAACTCCCATTTCTGGGTGAAAGGCACATCTAATGAACACTTGTTTTGAAGAGAGGAATGTTATATCACTAGCTTATCCTTCCACATCATTCTGTTTAAGAACTGCCATCAGATATTATTTTGCCCTACTGAATACAAGGGTCTATGGGAATAGTGAATTTCTAATTCTGGGTGAAAGGCCCGTCTAATGACCACTTGTTTCTAAGACAGAATGTTTTGCATGCTCATGGTAATGCTTCACTGTGTTTAAGAACAGCTCTCACATCTTCATTTTGTGTTATGGAATATATAGCTTTACGAGAAGTGAATTTTGCTGTAAAACAGGAACTCTTGATGCTGGGTGAAAGGCAAATCTAGTGAACACTAGTTTCAGAGATAGGAACCTTATCTCACATGTTCACTGCTCTATATTGTTATGTACAAGAACAGCTTTCACATATTCCTTTTGCCCCTTGAATATAAGGCTGTATGAGAATAGTGAATGTTGCTGTAAAATAGAATCTCCTGATGTCACATGGAAGGCTTAATGAATGGACACTTGTTTCTATGAAAGAATATTATTTTCACTGCTCATCATTCAATATCACTCTGTTTAACAGCTCTCGCATTTTTGTTTTAACCTATTGTTTATAAACGTCCAAGGAGAATTGTCAAGTTAATGTAAAAGAGAAATTCATCATGCTGTGTAAAAAGCACATCTAAAGAACGCTTACTTCTAAAAAGGAACCTTATTTCATATGCTCATCATTCTCCATAATTGTCGTTAGGGACAGTTCTCATATATTCCTTTTGCCATATTGAACATAAGGCTGTATAGGGAGTAGATAATGTTGCTGTAGAGAAACTCCTGATGTTTGATTATAAGCATAACTAATGCATACTTGTTTCCAATATAGGAATATCATTTCACATACTTATTATGCTGTATAATTGTTAAATAACAGGTCTCATATATTCCTTTTTACCCATGGAATATAAAATTCTATGAGTTAGAGTGAATGTTGCTGTAACACAGAAACTGCCAATGTTGCTGTAACACAGAAACTGTTAAAATATGCATCTGATGAGCACCTGCTTCTAGCACCTATGTCACATGCACATCATTGTACATCACTGGGTTTGAGAACTGATCTCACATATTCTTTTTGCCCTATGGAATATAAGGCTCAATAGAAAATAGTGAATGTTGCTGTAAAACAGAAAGTCCTGATGCTGAGTGAAAGGAGAACCTAATGTACATTTATTTATAATAGAGGACCATATTTCCCATTCCCATCATTCTACATCATTGTGTCTTTTTGGTTTTTTTGTTTGTTTGTTTGTTTGTGGTACTGGGGGTTGAACTTAGGGCCTTGCACTTGCATGCTTTGCAAGTGCTGGACCACTGAGCTGCATCCCAAGCCCTTTTTTTTTTTTTTTTTTTTTTTTTTTTTTTTTTTTTTTTTTTTTTTTTTTTTTTTTTTTTTTTTTTACTTTTTGAGACAGAGTCTCACTAAGTTATGCAGACTGCCTCTGGTCTCAAACTTGTGATCCTCCTGCCTCTGCCTCCTGAGCTGCTGGGATTACAGGCATGCATCACCACACCTGGCATCATCGTTTAAGAACAGCTCTCATATATTCATTTTGCCCAATTGAATATAAGGCTGTATGGAAATAGTGAATGTTGCTGTAAGTAGAAATTCCTGATGCTAGGTGAAAGGCACGTCTAATGAACACAGTTCTGTAAGAAAGGAACCTGATTTCACATGCTCATTTTTCTACATCACTGTGTTTAAGAATAGCACTGACATTTTTTGCCATATTGAATGTAAAGTTCAGTGGATTGTAGGGTATGTTGCTGTAAAACAGAAACTTCTGATGCTGGGAGAAAACGCATATAATGAAAGTTTTTACTAAGAGAGGACCATATTCCCATGCTCATTGTCCTACACCACTATGTTTAAGAACAGCTCTCACATACTCCTTTTGTCCAATTGAATATAAGGCTGTATGAGAATAGTGAATGTTGTTATAAGTAGAAACTCCTGGTGCTCGGTGAAATGCACATCTAATGAACACCTGTTTCTAGGACAGAGCCTTATTTCAAATGCTCATCAGTCTACATCATTGTGTTTAAGAATAGATCTCATTACCCCAGAAAACTAAAAATAGAACTGCCATACAACCCAGCTATACCACTACTGGGAATATACCCAAAGGAAGATGAGTCATCATACCACAGAGACACCTGCATCTCCATGTTCAATGCAGAACTCTTTACAATAGCAAGGATATTGAACCAACCAAGGTACCCATCAACAGAAGAATGGATCAAAAATTATGGTACATATTCATAATGGAATACTCAGCAATAAAAAATGAAATAGTGAAAAATGAAAAATGAAACAATGATGGAACTGGAGAACATCATCTTAAGTGAATGAACACAAGCTCAAAAAGGAAACACCATATGTTCTCACTCATATGTGGGAGCTGAATCTTACTTAAAGGAAGAGAAATCCTATACGTAAGTTGATAGGTTAAAAATGAACAATTAATCACAGTGAATAAGGGAAAATATAAAGAGTAAAAAGAAGGAAGGAAGGAACTACTAGAGGGAAGCAAAGATTGTGGAAGGTGGGATGGGGAGGAGAATCAATGTAGGGATAAATAAGGAGAGGGAAATCTCAATGTAAACACTGCAACTTCATGAGTACATTGGAAAAATAAGGGAATATAACCTAAACATGCATTTGAATTTTACTACATTAGTCATAAGGCTCATAAACTTTGTAAGCTGATAAAAGTATAATCAAAAGTGATACAATAGTTGCATAATGGAAAAAGCCAATGCTGTATTACTCTGAACCCCTCCTCCATCACTTACCAATAAAGGGAAAAAAGAATAGATCTCACATATTTCATTTTCCCTAATGAAGATAAGCTCCCAGGGGAATAGTGAATGTGACTGCAAAACAGAATCTCCTGATGCTAGATTAAAGATGTATCTTATGAATACTTGTTTTAAGAGTGAAACCTTATTGCACATGCTCATTGTTTTACTTCACTATATTTAAGGACAGGTCTTACATATCCATTTTGCTCCATTGAATATAAGGCTCTATGTTGAAGAGTGAATGTTGCTTTAAAATAAAAACTATTGTTGCTGGGTAGAAGGTGAATTTTAGGAACACATATATATATGCTTTCTTCATATGCTCATTATTCTACTTCACCATGTTTATATCAGCTCCTACATATTCCTTTAGCCCTATTCAATATAGTTCTCTATGGGGAATGGGGAATGTTTCTTTAAACCAGAAGCTTCTGAAACTGGACCAAAAGTACATATAATAAACATTTGTTTCAAAGACAGGAACCTCATTTCATATGCTCATTATTCTATATCACTGTATTTACAAACAGCTCTCACATATTTCTTTTTCCATATTAAATATAAGGCATAAGGAGAATAGTCAATGTTGTTGTAAACAGAAACTCCTAATACTGGTGAAAGGCATATCTAATGAACACTAGTCTCCAAGAGAGTAATCTTATTTCACATGCTCATCATTCTACATCACTATGTTTAAATACAGCTATTACCTCTTCCCTTTGCACTATTGAATATAGGGCTCAATGGGAAATAGTTCTTGTTGCTCTAAAACAGAAAATTATGGTGCTCTGTGAAAGGTGCAACTAATAAATACTTGTTTCTAACTGAGGAACCCATATTGCTTTTGCTCTATTGAATACAAGGTTCTATAGGAAATAGTGAATATTGCTCTAATCAGAAACTTCTGATCCTGGATGAAAGGCGAAACTAATGAACACTTGTTTCAAACATAAGAACCTTATTTCACATGCTCATCATTCTACATCACTTTGCTTAAGAATAGCTCTCATATATTCTTTTTGCCCTACGGAATATCAGCATGGGTAACAGAGAATGTTCCTGTAAAGTGGAAAAACCCTATGCTGGGTGAAAGGTGCATCTAATGAACACTGATTTCTAAAAGAGGAACCCTATTTTACATGCTTATTTTCTTACATCAATGTGTTTAAAGACACATCTCACATATTCCTTTTGCCATTGAATATAAGGCTTTATGGGGTATAGTGAATGTTGCTGTAAAACAGACACATTTGATGGTGGGTGATAGGTGCATCTAATGAACACGTGTGTCCAAGAGAAGAACCTTATTTACATGCTCATCATACTACATCACTGAATTTAATAACATTTTTCACATATTTCCTTTGCCCTATTGAATATAGGGCACTAGTGGAAATATACACAAAGGGAAAGAAATCATATCATGGAGACACCTGCATCTCCATATTTGATGTAGCACTCTTCACAATTGCAAGGATATGGAACCAACCAAGGTGCCTATCAACAGAAGAATGGATAAAAAATTTTGGTACATATACACAATGGAATATTACACAACAATAAAAAATGAAATAATGTCATTTGCAGCAAAATGGCTAGAACCGGAGAATATCATCTTAAGCAAACTAACACAAGCTCAAAAAGAGAAATATCATATATTCTCACTCATATGTGGGAGCTTAATCTTACTTGAAGAAAAATCCTACAGATAAATTGATATGTAAAAATGCACAGTTAAACTTAGCAAGAAGGGACAATATAAAGAATAGAAAGAAGGAGGTAGGGAATTAGCAAAGGGAACCAAAGATTGGGGAAGGTGAGGTGGGGAGGAGAATCAATGTAGAGGCATAAAGGAGGAGAGGATAATCTCAATGTAAATGATGCAACTTCATGAGTACTGGGCAAAAATAGAGGACTATAACCCCAAATATTCATATGCATTTTGCTACATATTAATCAAAATGTTCCATAGGCCTTGTAAGCTGATAAAAGTGTAACCAACAGTGATGTAATAGTTGCATAATGGAAAAAGGCAATGCTATATTACTCTGTAACTTATCAACATTTACCAATAAAAGCAGAAAAAAGAAAGAAGAAAGGAGGAGAGAAAGAAAGAAAGGTTTAGAATATTTTTCTAAAAATCTATATTGCTGTTGTTAGGTGCTGTAGAGGAGTCAGGTCTGATGAATAGTGGCCATATGTACAGCAGAATGAAACACTTCCCAATTCTGTCCCAGGCATACAATTTTATTTATGTTTAAGCTATTTTGCAGACACTGTGTCAATCAATCTAGTTGAGGATTTTCCTTATTTTCATTAACCTGTCACTCTCCCAAACATCATGTGCTTCTCCATGGATTGGTCCCTCCTGACTACATGTCCAAAATATGTCAGATGCAGTCTAGCCATAATTGCTTCCAAGGAACAGTCTGGTTGCACTTCTTCTGGGACATATCTATTAGTTCTTTTTGTATTCCATAGTTTATTCAATATTCATCTACAGCACCATAATTAAAAAGCATCAATTCTCCTGTCTCCCTTATTCAATGTCCAGCTTCCACAACCACATGATGTGACTGCAAATACCATAGCATGAGTCAGGTGCACCTTTCTCTTCAATGTGACATCTTTACTTTTCAACCCTGTAAACAAGTCTTTTACAACAAATTTCCCCAATGCAATGCATCTTTTGATTTCTTGACTGCTGCTTCTGTGGGTGTTGATTGTAAAACCAAGTAAAGCAAAGACTTGGACAACCTCAAACTTTTCTCCATTTATGATGAAGTTGCTTACTGACCCCATTGTAAGGATTTTGTTTGACACTGAGGTGCAATCCATACCAAAGGCTCTGTTCTTTGATCTTCATCAAATGTGTCATCTGCATCATGCAGGTTGTTAATGAGTCTTCCTCCAATCATGATGCTATGTTCTTCTTCATAAAGTCCAGCTTCTCCGATTATTTGCCCAGCATATAGATTGAAGAGATATGGTAAGGAATACAGCCCTGATGCACACCTTTTTTTACTTTAAACCAAGAAGTGTTTCATTGTTCTGTTCAAATGACTGCCTCCTTTTATGTGTACAGATTCCTCATATGTATAATTAAGTGCTCTGGTATTCCCATTTTTTGCAGTGTTGCCCATAATTTGTTCTGATCCACACAGTCAAATGTCTTTGGATAGTCAATAAAACATAGATAGACATCTTTCTGATGTTCCCTACTTTGGGCTAAAATCTATCTGACATCAGCAATGATGTCTCTGGTTCCATGCCCTCTTCTGAATTCAGCTTGATATTCCAGCAGTTCCCTGTCTATATAGTGCTGCAGTTGCTTTTTAATGATCTTTAGCAAAATTTTGCTTGCATGTGATATTAATGATATTATTCAATAGTTTCCACATTGGGTTGGATCTCTTTTCTTGGGAATAGGCCCAAATATTGATCTCTCCCAGTCAGTTGGCCAGGTAGCTGTTTTCCAAATTTCTTGGCTTAGCCAAGTTAGTACCTCCAGTGTTGCATCTGTTTGTTGAAACATCTCAATTGGTATTCCATCAATTCTTGGAGTCTTCTGTTTTGCCAATTCCTTCAAGGCAGCTTCCTATTCTTTCTTCAGCACCATTGGTTTCTGATCATATGCAACCTCTTGAAGTAGTTGGTCATCCACCAATTCTTTTTAGTGCAATTAGTCTGTGTATTCCTTCCATATTCTTTTAGTGTTTTCTTCATTGTTTAATATATTTTCTGTAGAACCCTTCACTGGACTTTTTCTTCAATTCTTTAAGCTTGAGAAAACCAGAGTATGTTCTTCCCTTTCGGTTTTCTATCTCCAGCTCTTTGCACCTGTCATAATATTTGACTTAGTCTTCTTGAGCTGCCCTTTGAAATCTTCTGTTTAATTCCTTTACTTCATCATATCTTCCTTTTGTTTTAGCTGTTCAATGTTCAAGTGCAAGTTTCAGAGTCTTTATGGGTTATAGTAAATGCTGCTATAAACATGAAACTCCTGATTAGGATGAGAGGTGCATCTAATGAACACTAGTTTCTTACAGAGGAATTTTAGTTCACACGCCTTAAATACAGGCACAATTCTCATGCTCATCTGATTTTCAGCCTGCAATACTGCTCAGTAAGTGTGGATAAGATTCAATATAGTAGGGTGCATCACTGAGATGTACCAGAGAGGCAGATGACAAATTCCAAATCAATCCCATCCCACACACAAACACAAAATAAACCTCATTGATATTCTTTGACTTACTCCCACATACACTGGGCTTCCCAGGCAGGTTGCTGTCCATGTCTCTCTCCAGTTTCTCTAGAAGAAACTTCTTTGTGTCTCTGCATGTTATAATGTCCCTTCAAGACAAAGTCCACTTATAAGTCTCAACTATGACTATACTACCCTTAGAAGGTAAAAGAAAACACCCTCATAAAATTATGCACTAGAATTTTTAGCACATATATTCAAACTCTCAGACCAATAATTTGGATCCAATTCATTCTAGCATGGAAATGCATTAGGATGTGGGAAAATATTGGATTTCATTAATAAGTATTAGTAAACTTCTCATTGCTGTGAAAAATATCTGATAAATACAACTTAAAAAGGACAGCTTAGTTCAAAGTGTCAGAGGTTTCAGTCCATGACCACTTGGATCTATTGCTTCTAGGCTATGGTGAGACAGAGTGTCATGGCACAGGGACATTGGGAGCAGATTTGCTTATCTTATGGGAGCTAAGAAGCAGGGTGTGGGGGGAGTAGTGGGACTGGGAAAGATATAGGTAATATCTTACATACTGAATGACAAAACTGAAAAAGAAAAGATAAAAGTTATTTTAAAATATGTATACTTATACACAATGAGTGCAACTGAAATGAATATTAAAGAAAGAAATTGTCAGAATATGATACACATATATCAAGATATGTCTAAATATTTTGGTTTGGATCTACTTCTTGGAGTTTACTTAAGGAGTAATATACAAGAATAACACTATTTTCACACAAAGATGATCATTGCAATGTTATGCATATAATTAGAAAAAATAACCACTTTTCTATCAGAATGCAAATGATTAATTAAAATATATAAAAAATAAAAATTTCAGGATGCTTTCATTTATAGAAGCTATTTTAATGGATAGAGCTACAGCCATACCACCCTGGTGTCAGATCATGTCAGATCTTGGAAACTAAGCAGCATTGGGTCTGGTTAGTACTTGGATGAGAGACTACCTGGGAATACAGGGTGCTGTAGGCTTGAGAGAAGAACCCAGCAGCCCACTCCCAAAACAATCAGACATAGAAAACCCTATGCATGGCAGTGAAGTATTGACAATAGCATTCTGCATGCATAGTGATGACTAGTGTTTCATTCTGTTGTACTTAGGGTCACTGTGAGTTCAACCCAATTTTATAGAACCAAACAATAATAATTCTTTAGGGAGTGGGCTTCCAGGTCCTTCTCCATAGTCTGTCTTCATCTGGAAGCTCAGCTGAAATCTTCCACCATGGGTGATCGTGATAATATCTGAAATAGTGGTGGCATAGCTTTCAGCATCATAGCAACATATAAGTCCCCACAGCATAAGCTGACAGACATGTGGGAGCATGCCTGCATTTTCTCCTACTGAAATTGTGCTTTCTGAGCAAGTTGCTGTTAATCTCTGTCTCCAGTCCCAGAAGAATGAACTTCCTGTGACTCTGCAGGTTATAATTTTCCCTCTTGACACTGGTCTACTTCTAATTCTCATCTATGACTTTGCCACCTCGGCAAGGTAGAATCAAACAAACCTATGAATATCTTGGATTCTAATTCCTAGGTCCAAAAATTCAAATCCAATTCATTTTGGATTCAAGGCTGCATTCCATTTGTCAGCATTAAACAACTGCAAGAATCAGGTACAGAGGAAAGCAAAAGGTATTCGACTTTCTAAAGAGTATCTTCTGAGAGAGATCATGGCTTTCAAATAACTTAGCCAAATACTCATGTCCTATTAACATGGCCTAACTTTCTCCCACAGAATGTGTGGTCCCTTTGTAGGATGTTCTGTTATCCCTCTCCAATCTCTGAAATGTAAAATAACTTCCATATCTTCAAGCCATGCATTCAGCTCTCCTCCCATGTCCACTCCCAAAATTTGTTTCTATGTGTATACTTCTGGAGCAACACATAAGTTGAAAATCTTTAACAAAAATGGCACTCAGGCCATTCAATTCAATTAGAAGAATTCCCAATTTTGCTTGAATTATTCAGCTCCAATACAGGCACACTTCTCATACTCATGATTTTCAGCCTGCCAAAACTGCTCAAAGGATGCAGATGAAATTTGAGTTATTAGGGTGCATCCTTTAGGTGTTTGAGAAGGGCAGATGACAAATTCCAAATCAGTCACACCCACATATAAGAAAACTTATTGATATAGTTATATTTTGTCCCATTTAAAATGGGACTGCCAGGCAGGTTGCTGGTCACATCTCTCTACAGTCCCTCTAAATGAAACTTCTCTATGTCTCTGCATGTTATTATTTCCCCTCAAAGCAAAAGTCCATTTCCCAGACTCACCTATGACTGTGCCACCTTTGCAAGGTGAAAGAAAACACACCTAAAGAAATCTTGAATTTGAAATGTTATTGCTATACATTCAAATTCTTGGTCCAATAATTTGAATCCAGTTCATTCTGGATTCCACGCTGCATCTCATTTTGCAACCCTAAACAAGTGCATGAAGTGGTGCAGGGAAATTCACCAGGTTCTTGGTAAAATGTTTGATTTGATCAATAATTATCCTTATCAGTTTCGCATTACTGTGACAAATACCAGAGAAATACCAGTTAAGGGAGAAATGGTTTATTTTGGTTCACAGTTTCAGAGATTTCAGTCCACAATCACTTTATTCTGATTCTTCTGGGCTGTGGTGAGGCAGAGTATGATGGAAGAAGTGCATTGAGAGCACTGCTTATCTTTTGACAGCTAAGTTGTGGGGTGAGTGGGTGGGTGGGTGTGGGTGTGGGTGTGAAAGGTATAGGTAATGTCCCACGTAGTAAATTACAAACTGGGAAACAAAAGATTAAATATTATTACAAAATTTGTATACTTATACACTATGAGTAAAACTGAAACTAATATAAATGGTCAGAATACAATACAAACATATAAAAAATATGTCTAAATATTTTGGCTTGGATCTATTTATAGGAGTTTAAGGAAAAATATACAACAATAACACTATTTTCACACAAAGATGTTCATTACAATGTTATGCATATAATTAGAAAAATTACCACTTTCAATCAGAATGTGAATGATTAATTAAAATATATAAAAAACAAATAGCTCAAGATGCAATCATTTATAGAAGGTATGTTAGTAGATACAGCCACAGCCATAGCACCCTGACACTGGATCTCAGAAGTTAAGTAGGGTCAAGTATGACTAGTGCTTGGATGGGAGAACATGTGGAATACTGGGTGTTGTAGACATTGGAGAAGGACCCAGCAGCCCACCTCCAAAACAATCAGCAATTAAAAAAAAAAAATGAATAGCAAAGAACCACTGACAACAGTGCCAGCATGGCACAGTGTCAGCTGGTGTTCCATTCTCCTGTACATAGGTCATTACAAGTGGGACTTGACCTGAAGGCACCTGATGACAACAACATTTCAGAAGTGAGATGCCAGGTCCTTCCCTCTAGCCTGTCATAATCAGGAAGCTCAGCTGAAACTGCCTACCATGGGTGGCCCTGCTGGTATCTGAAATACCAGTGGCATAGACTTCACCATCTCAGCAACATCCAAGCCCACACAGCACGACAAGGTGACAGACACGTGGGGGCAAAGACAGAAATGTATTAATTTACTCCCTCTGAAACTGTGGTTCAGAGCATGTTGCTGTTCATTTCTCTCACCAGTCCCTAAAGAATGAAATTCCTCTGACTCTGTAGGTTATAATTTTACCTCTTAACACTGGCCTACTTCCAACTCTCATCTACAGTTTTGCCACTTGGGCAATGTGAAAGAAAACAAACCTATGAAAATCTTGGATTCAAATTGCTAGGTCTAAGAATTTGAATCCAATTCATTTTGGATTCCAGGCTGCATTCCATTTTTCAGCACTAAACAACTTCTGGAATGGGGTGCAAGGAAATGCACCAGTTACTTGTCTTTCTAAAGGCAAAACTCAGAGAAGGAACATGGTTTCTCATTAACCCAGCCCATTACTCTAGTGCTATTGGCATGGCTTGATTTTCTCCCACAGAATGTGGTCCCTTTGTAGCGTCCTCTATTTTTTTCTCTCCAGCCTCTAAACCATAACATTAAAAAAAAAACCTCCATCTTAGCTGGGCGTGGTGGCGCACGTCTGTAATCCCAGCGGCTTGGGAGGCGGAGACAGGAGGATCGCAAGTTTGAGACTAGAGGAAGTCTATGTAACTTAGTGAGACCCTGTCTCAGGAAGTAAGGAAAAAAAATAAAAGGGCTGGGGGTACAGCTCAGTGGTCCAGCACTTGCAAAGCATGCAGGCGTGAGGCCCCGGGATCAACCCCCAGTACCACAAAAAAAAAAAAAAAAAAAAAAAAAAAAAAAAAAACCTCCATCTCTTCAAGCTTTGTATTCAGTTGCCCTTAAATGTCCAATCCCACACTTTCTTTCCATGTATACATGTCCCAAGCAATGCATAAGTTGGCAAACTTTAACAAATATGGCTTTCATATCATACAATCTAATGAGGAGAATATTAAGTTTTACTCAAATCATTCAGGTCCAATAGCAGCGGGCTTCCCATGCCCATTTGGGAGAAGGACCTGGCAAACCCCTCCCAAAAATCAATCTGCCATTGAAAACCCTATGAACAGCAGAGAAGCACTGACAATAGTGTTTCCCCTGTTGTACAGAGGGTCTCTATGAGTCAGATACTGACTCGATGGCACCTAACAACAACAATCCCATGCCCATTGATTTTTAGCCTGCAAAAACTGCTGAAAAGGTGGGGATGAGATTGAAGAGATTAGGGCTCATCCTGGCAGTGTTCCAAAAGGCGGGTGACCAATTCTAAACCAGCCTCACACACACACACACACACACACACGCACACACACAGAGCACTTATTATCTGGTTTGATTTTCGCCCACGGAAACTTGGCTTCACAGGCAGGTTGCTGTTCATGTTGCTCTACAATCCCTTGAAAAGAAACTTCTCTGTGTCTCTGTTCATTATAATTTCTCTTCAAGCAAAAAAAAATACACTTAGAAGTCTCCTGTATGTTATTTTCATTTTGGTCTTTTTAAACTTTGAAAATGTTTCCTACCTGCCAGTCTTTTCACTTCATTTTTGTTTGCCAGTACATTTTAATTTCAAAATCACACATCATTTCAAGTATCAATTTTTAAAGTTACATCACAAAATTTTCATTTTCCTCATCTATGCTCTAACAGCCTACTTATCTTGTGCAATGAAAAAATACTTAAAAGAGAAAATTTCTCTACATGATGTTTGTAGGGAAAGCCCATTGAATCATATGAAAACAGTGAGACTTATGGGGTGAACCTTGGTCCTAAACATGAAAAACCTGAGAATAGGAGGAGTTAAAGTATGACAACACCATATGACTTAATTTGGCATCAGAGAAAGAGTACTATCTCAGCAGATGGTGCGCAGAGTTTCAGTTTGGAGAATTTGTATCATTTTATTCTTCTTAAAGTAATACATAAATCTAGGCCTAGATCATAAATGTCTGAGACCTAATGACACCTGCAAAATAAATCATGTAGTTATGTAATTGACATTTTACAAGGCATAAAACCCTTTATTCATTCAGAAGATTGACATAACATGTTAATTTAATAGCTCATTGATGACTAGTGAGTAACCAACTCAGTATTTATATGCAGACAGCTGAATGAACATATGTGGACCAACATTGACTAGGCTTAGTTTTCCTCCTAAGTAGTACATTTTTATCCCTAAAAAGGAGCCCTTTGATTGTAACACAGGGAAATTTCAATTCATGTCTCAATAATGACAGCATTCACATTGAGTGAATTTATAACTAGAGCTCCAGCCTTTATTAGTTCAGGGACACTCAGTAGAAACAATCCCACAGCTGGAATTAGGGCAAACAAGTGCATACAAACCAAATGATTTTTTTTTCCTTACCATATCATTCCCACTGCAAAAACAATTCAATAAAATGTACCTGGTAAGCCTGTAATTATAGGGTAACATGTATATGGAAAAACTCATTTTCTATGATCTTAACCTAATTCAATAAGTAATTTAAACTTTTGTCAAAAGCCTACTCTTGAACACTTATGATACAAAATCCTAGGTTTGCAAATTATTTTTCAAGAATTGAACATGTATTGGTCAGTGATAATGTTTGCAGTAGATTGTTCTGATCCAATAAATATGCAATGAAAATTTTTGCTATGGGCTTTTATTTGCAAAAAATTTAATATATTCTTATTGGTCTCCAACAAACATGGAAAATCCTGTGTAAAATTGCCTATGTTTCCTTTAATGTCCATCACTGTTGATGTTATTCTACTTCTATTTGTGTGTGTGTGTGTGTGTGTGTGTGTGTGTGTGTGTTACTGGGGGTTGAACTCAGGGCCTCACACTTGCATGCTTTTGCAAGTGCCATACCACTGAGCTGCACCCCCAGCCCATTTTTTTACTTTTTTGAGACAGGGTTTTGCTAAATTACACAGACTGTCTCTGCTCTCAAACTTGCAATCCTCCTGCCTCTGCCCCCTAAATCGCTGGGATTACAGGCATGCACCACAGTGCCCAGCACTGCTTCTATTTTTATGCAGTTTTAAACATACTTATAAAAATTGTGTATTCATTTTGTCAGTAATAAAATAACCAAATGTTCACTATTTTTTTTTAAAAGTCTTCTGTATGACTATGCCACTTTTGCAAGGAGAAAGAAAACACACCTATAAAAATCTTGCATTCAGATTGTTAGGTCTATACATTCAAATTCTTAGGCCAATAATTTGAATCCATGTCCTCATTTCTTCCAGTTAAAATTGTGTTTTCCAAGCATGTTGCTATTCATTTCTCTCTCCAGTCCTGAAAGAATGAATTTTGTGACTCTTCAGGTTATAATTTTCCCTCTTGATACAGGTCCACATCAAACTCTCACCTCTGACTTTGTCACTTGGATATGTGAAAGAAAAAAAATCTACAAAAATCTTGAATTCAAATTGGCAGGTCTAAGAATTCTTTTTGGATTTCAGGCTGCATCTATTTATCTGCTTTAAACTGCTGGAAGGGAGTGCAGGTGAATGCACCAGGAACTTGTCTTTCTGAAGGTTATCTTCAGAGAAGGAACATGGCTTCACAATAAATCAGCCCTTTTATCAAGTCCTGATGACATAGCCTGTTTTCTCCCACAGACTGTGTGCTCCCTTTGTAGGATGCTCTATTTTCTCTCTCCAGTCTCTGAACCGTGAAATAAACCTCCATGTCTTCAGGCTATGTAATAGATCTCTTCCCATGTCCATTCCAAAACTTTATTTGCATATGTATAATGCTTGAGCAATGTATAAGTTCTCAAACTTTAACAAAAATGGCATGAAGATTGTTCAATCTAATGAGAGGAATCCTAAGTTTTGTCAATCATTCCGTTCCAATAGTGGTATGCTTCTCATGCCCACCTGATTTTCAGCCTGCAAAAACTGCTCAAAGTTGAGGATGAGATTCAACATAGTAGGATGCATTATAAGGAAATCAGAAGGGGAAGATGACAAATTCCATATCAGTCCCACCTCTACACATGCACACACCCAAAAAAAATCTTATTAACATGGTTTCCTTCTCTCCCACTGAAACTGGCCTTCCCAAGGAAGTTGCTACTCATGTATTTCTCCAGTATGTAAGGAAGAAATTTCTCTGTGTCTCTGCATGTTATAATTTCCCCTCAAGGCAAAAGTCCACTTCCAAGGGTCATCTATGACTGTGCCACCTTTGAAAGGTGAAAGAAGCAAACCTATTAAAATCTTGACTTCAAATTGTTAGGCATGTACATTCAAATTCATAGACCACTAATTTAAATACAATTTGTTCTGGTTTCCAGGTTGCATCTAACTTCTTAGCCCTAAACAATTGCAGGAAGTGTTGCAGGGAAATGCATCACATAATTGGAAAAATATTTGATCTCATGAATAATTATGTTAGTTATTTTCTCGTTGGTGTGACAAATACCTACGAAATACAACTTACAGGGAGGAATTGTTTATTTTGGTTCACAGTTTCAGAGGTTTCATCCCATGATCATTTGGTTCCATTGCTTCTGGGCTGTGGTGAGGCAAATTATCATGGCATAAGGGCACTGGGAGCAGATCTGTTTATCTTATGGCAGCTAAGAAATACTCTGTGTGTGTGTGTGTGTGTGTGTGTGTGTGTGTGTGTGTGCGTAACATATACATAATGTCCCATATATTAAATTACAAAAAAGAAAAGATAAAACTTATTATAAATTTGTATGCTATACACTATGACTGGAACTGAAAGTAATACAATAGCAATTGTCAGAATATGTCTAAATATTTTGATTTGGATCAACTTCTGGAAGTTTAAGGAAAATAATACCACAATAACACTATTTAGACACAAAGATGCTCATTGCGATATTATGCATATAATTAGAAAAAGTAATCACTTTTCAATCAGAATGTGAATGATTAATTAAAATATATAAAAATTAAAATTTCAGGACACATTCGTTTACAGAAGCTATGTAAATGCACACAGCTACAGACATATCACCCTGGTGTCCAATCTCATTAGATCTTGACATTCAGCAGAGTCAGTTCTGGTTAGTACTTGGATGGGAGACCACCTGGAATACTGGGTGTTGTAGGCTTGGGAGAAGGACCTGGCAGCCCACTCATGAAAGACTGGCCATTGAAAACACTATGAATGGCAGAGAAACACTGGCAATAGTGCTGGGCATGCCATAGAGTCAGTTAGTGTTTCATTCTGTTGTACTTAGGGTTGCTATGAGTTGGACTCAATGGCACCTAACAATTATCTTGGGAGTGGGCTTCTGGGTCCTTCTCCTTCATCTGAATTAGTCTGGAAGCTCAGCTGAAACATGCCCACCACCCATGGCCCTGCTGGCTTCCGAAATACCAGTGCCATAGCCTTCAGCATCATAGCAACATGCAAGTCCCCACAGCACAAAAAGCTGACAGACATGAGAGGCAAGTCACACAAAAATGTCTCCATTTTCTCCCACTGAAATTGTGCTTTCTGAGCATGTTGCTCTTCATTTCTCTCCAGCCCCTGAAGAAAAAACTTCCCATGACTCCACAGGTTATAATTTTCCCTCTCAAAACAGGTCCACTTCCAACTCTAATGCATAACTTGGCCATTTGGAAAATGTGAAAGAAAAACCTATGAAAATCTTGGCTTCAGCTGGGCTCTGTGGTGCACACCTGTAATCCCAGCAACTCAGGTGGCAGAGGCCAGAGGATCACAAGTTCGAGACCAAAGATAGTCTGCGTAATTCAGTGAGACCCTCTTTCCAAAAAGTAAAAAAAAAAAAAAAAAAAGGGCTGATGGTGCAGCTCAGTGGTCCAGCACTTGCAAAGCATGCAAGGATGAAGCCCTGGGTACAACCTCCAGTACCACAGAAAAAAAAGAAAGAAAGAAAGAAAGAGAGAGAGAGAGAGAGAGAGAGAGGAAAGAAAGAAAGGAAGAGAGAAAAGAAAGAAAGAAAGAAAGAAAGAAAGAAAGAAAGAAAGAAAAAGAAAGAAAGAGAAAGAAAGAAAAGAAAATCTTAGCTTTAAATTGTTTTACCTTATAATTTGTATCCAATTCATTTTGGATTTCAGGATTTCATTAAACAGTTGCCAGAATAGGATGCAGGGGAATGCAAAAGGTACTTGCCTTTCTGAAGGCTATCTTCAGAGAGGGAACATGGCTTCATAATAACTCAGCCAGCTACTAAGTCCTGTTGACATGGCTTGATTTCCTCCCACAGAATGTGTGCTTCCTTTGTAGGATACTCTATTTTCTCACCTAACAACAACAACAAGTAAAAAGAGGGAAAAAGAAGTTGCCAAATTTACAAATAAAAAATGATTTGTTCAAGCTGGGTGTTGTGGTGCATGCCTATAATACCATCAAATTGGGAAGTGAAGGCAAGAGGATCACAGGTTCAAGGCAAGAGGCAGATTGCATAATTTAGCAAGACTGTCTCAAAGTGAACAATAAAAAATGGACTGGGATTATAGCCCAGTGGTAGAGAACTTGCATAGTATGTGTAAGATCCTGGGTTCAACTCCCGAGTACTACAAAAAAAATTATTTACTTTCCCTCATTAGTTAATAAAGTCAAAGCATTTCCAATCAAAATTCCTTGATAAGATGGTTCTAGAACTCATAAGGAAAATTAATAAGCAAGAAGAGACAAGATAAATTTGAAAAGTAAGAAAGAGGACAATAATATGGCTATGGTTATAAAAAGCCTGCAGCCATACCACTGTGGCATACAATCCTGTCAGATTTCAGAAGCTAAGCAGGGTTGGGCCTGGTTAGTACTTGGATGGAAGACCACCTGGGAACACCAGATACTGCAGGTTTGGGAGAAGGACCCAGCAACCTGCTCCCAAAAATCAATCTGCCATTGAAAACCCTATGAATAGCAGAGAAGCACTGACAATAGTGTTTTGCCTGTTGTACGTAGGGTCGCTATGAGTCAGATATCGACTTGATGGCACCTAACAAGAACAACAACATGGTTATAAAAACCAATATTGTCACATGAATTGACAAAGAGATCAATGCAACACAATGGAAAGTACAGAATCATGTTGGGATTCCCAGAGGGATAGAGAGTATCCCAAACATGCCAGTCCCAGGAGCTCATCTAGCCCGCTTGGAATCCTATGGGGCAACATAGCAATGGGTCACCTTTGCCATACATCTGGGTATCTCACTCTTCCTACTTCCTGTGGAGTGGGCCAAGATGGCATCCTAGGTATGGTAGCATCTAAAGCCCCCCTGGTGCCTGATTGGTCATTTCTGATCCAACCCTGTTCCCCTGATTGGCTGGCTATCAGGCCATATAAACTCCAGAGCTCAGAGTTCAGCAGCCATTCTGAACACCATTCAAGAAAAGCTCACTGGGTCTTTGCAGTTCCTTAAAGGCCCAAGCTCCATTTACTCATCTGCCTAGGCTAGTCTTCAGCCTTCCTCCGACCTGCCTTCATCATACTTTAATCTGCCTGCCACGTCTATCCGACCCCGACCTCTACAAGGCCGTATATCCTACACAGACCTACAGCTTTGCAAGGCAAGACTCCAGGAGTCAAGCGCAGGGCCCCTGAAGTGGTGAAAGCTGTAAGCTGGAAGAACAAGGACACCCAGAAATCTCTGCCCCAGTGGCAGAGACAGCAGCTGTGTACTTCCCTTTTCCAACTCCTCCTTCCCCTCTCCCTAATCTTCCATTCCTTTTCTCTCCTTTGTGAATAAACCCTTGTCCTTCTATCCTGTGTGTGAGGCTGGGTTCTCCAGCCACAGACTCACCACCAGATGTTGCGTCAGGGCACCCACCTCTTGCTTCCACCCACAACACAGAGTTAGAGAAACCCCAGGAAGAACCCAACAGAATCACATTTGTATGTGTAGGGATTCAGCATACCATAAAGATAATATTTCAAGTCAATTAAAAAAAAGAATTCTATTAATAAGTGGCATTGAAACAACTTGTTGTTGTTGTTAGGTGCCATCGAGTAGGTATCCAACTCATAGCGACCCTCATAGGGTTTTCAATGGCTGACTGTTTCGGGATTGCCTTGGGAGTGGATTGCCAGGCCCTTCTCCCATTTTTGCGGTGCTGGGAATTGAACTCTGGACCTCAGAGACTGCAGCACAAGCACTCTACCAACTGAGCTAAATCCCAGCCCCGTTGAAACAACTAGTTGTCCATTAAAACCTAAATCATACTTTTGCAATAGCAAATTCTAAATAAATTTTAGATCTAAACTTTAAAATATAACTATATAGTATTAAAGGAAAATATCTGGGGAATAGGAAAAGCTTTTAAACACAAAAAACTTTGAATAACCTTAAACAAAATAATTGATATAATTAATTACATCAAAACTGGAAAATTCTGTGTAATGAAAGACTACAACCAAAGTTAAAAGATAAGTAAAATTCTGAGAGGAAAACTTTTCAACAAAGAGGTAGTACATAAAAAAATTCATATAACTTTTTAAATGATCCATTTAAAAAGGAACAAAGTAGAAAAAAAGCAATTCACATTTAAAAAAGAAAATGGCCCATAAACTTTTGAAGTAGATATAGTTACACTAATAGTTAGGAAAATGCAAAATGAAAGAGCAATGATGCCATTTTCATCAATATGGTTGACAGAAATTGAAAATGTTTCTATAATTATGAGAGTCTATGAGAGAGAATATGCTTACTTTCTACTGATAAATAGGTAAGTACCTCAAACTATGCTGAATCTTTAATATGCAATTACTATACAAGCACAAAAGTATAAAATAGATCTCATGGTATGACACAGTACAATGTATAAACTTAATGAGTGAAAAACATGTTGATATAAAAGTTACATAATATAACAGCCAGGTGCAGTGGCCCATGCCTGTAATCCCAACGGCTCGGGACGGGGAGGCAGGAGGATCGCAAGTTCAAGACCAGAGGCAGTCTGCGTAATTTAGCGAGACCCTGTCTCAAAAAATTTTTTAAAAAAATGGGCTGGGGGTGCAGCTCAGTGGTCCAGCACTTGTAGAGCATGCAAGCACAAGGCCCTGGGTTCAACCCCCAGTACCACAAAAAAGAAGAAGAAGAAGAAGAAGAAGAAGAAGAAGGAGGAGGAGGAGGAGGAGGAGGAGGAGGAGGAGGAGGAGAAGAAGAAGTTGTTACATAATATGATCCTAGTTATGTAAAGCAGAAGTATTACAGATTTTTTGTATGGGCATGCGTGGGCATGTGTGCTTGGGCATGTGTGTACATGCAAACAAAAGGTTCTGTTAGATATTTGCCAAACAGATGACAGTAGTCACCTTTGGAGAGGTGATTGCAACTGAGATGTTGGTCAAAAGGTACTTGGCTTGTCATTTAAATTTTAATGTTTTAATAGGGTGTGTCCCGTCCCTCCGGACCCTAGTTATTCACGGGGGTCGAGGGGGACCTGTCTGAGAAGAAATGGGCAAGAGAGAGAGAAACGAGACCAAGCAGGTAGTTGTCAAGGTCTGATTTTACTGAAACGAAACTGTTCTTTTAAGCTCACAGGAGTGAGGAAGTAGGCGGGGGAAGAATTTTACCTTGGTCAGCCTAAGGCCGCGGCTGGCGCCAGCCAAATGCCGCAGCTGGCAGGTGGTCTGCAACCTATTGTGGTTAATTGCCGGCCATCAGTCATGCAAAAGGTAAAGAAAGGAAGCCAAGAGAGTATAGAGCTCTGGTGGCCTCCGCTCCCAACAAGGGTGAATTATTTGTGTAATTTAAAATTTTATTTAAAGAAGAAAAGGATTGATGGACCAGACAATATTTTGCAAAGATAGGTACAAATATCTCTAATCCCAACTGCTCTTGGCAATATGAACTTGCCACTTCCCATCAACTTTTAAATATCAGAGTCAGTATCCAAAACTAGACACTGTGATGACATCCAAGGTCAAGCCTCCAACCACTATCCAACACGGTTCTCATTTATTAAGGATTGTTATAATCATCAGGTAACACTGCTGGAATCCCCATTTTAAAGGAGAAAACCAAGTCTCATCCATGAACTTCAAACTGTATGTAAGAAGGAAAGAAAGAAATGTTTTGATTTTCTCCCATGAAACTGTGCTACCCAGGCAGATTGCTTCTCATTTCTCTCTGCAGTCCCTGAAGAAGGAACTTCCCTGTGCCTCTGGGCATATGTCCACTTCCAAGTCTCATCTATGACTTTGCCACTTGGAAAAGGTGAAAGAAAACAAACCCACAAAAATCTTGGATTTTATTGTTAGGTAACTCATATTCTTATACCTAACATTTTGAAACCAATTCATTTTGGATTCCAGGCTGCACCCTGTTTCTCAGCCCTAAAAAACTGCCCAAGGGGGCACAAGAAAATGCCACATCCTCCTCCCTAGTCTGTCTTAGTCTGGGAACTCAGTTGAAACCTGTCCACCATGGGTGGCCCTGCTTGTATCTGAAATACCAGTGGCATAGCTTTCAGCATCACAGGAACACACAAGTCCCCGCAGCATGACAGATGACAGACATGTGGGGACTAGTCATATAGAAATGTCTTCATTTTCTCTCACTGAAATTGTGATTTCTGAGCATGTTGCTCTTCATTTCTCTCTCCAGTCCCTGAAAAATGAACTTCCCGCAACTCTACATGTTATAATTTTCCCTCTCAAAACAGGTCCACTTCCAACTCTCATCTCTGATTTTGCCACTGGGACAGTGTGAAAGAAACCAAACCTACAAAAATACTGAATTCTGTCAGGAGCCATAGGCCCGACATGAGCTAAAGGCAATGCCTGCATAAATGGCTACGTGACAGACTGACCATAACAGAGAGCTCTGCTACCTGTGGAGTAAGAAATCAGCACATCAAGAGGCCTTGGTTCCCTCATTGTCTCTTTAGGATTACTGTTTTTGCAATGCTAACTAAGTTGATTGTTAACTTTTTGACTGAAGTTACCTTGTGAGCTGTCTCTTGTATCTCCCTGAGTTACTATATAAACAAGAGTTTTAGAGAATAAAGGAGAGCTCAAGACCATCAGTATAGGCCTCTTCGTCTCCTTCATCCTCGGCTCCCCTTCTCCCAGCTGGGCCCCGGCAGAATTCCAATTGCTAGGTCTTAGATCTAAGAATTTGAATCCAATTCATTTTGGATTCCAGACTGCATTCTGTTTTTCAGAATTAAACAACTCCCACAAGGGGGCGCAAGGGAATGCACCAGGTACTTGCCTTTCTGAAGGCTATCATCAGAGAGGAAACATGGCTTCCAAATAACTCAGTCAACTGCTCAAGTTCTATTGACATGGCTTGATTTTCTCTCACAGAATGTGTGCTCCCTTTGTAGGATGCTTTATTTTCTCCCTCTAGTTTCTGAACTGTAAAATTTGCTCCATCTGTCCAGGCTATATATTCAGCTTTCCTGTTATGTCCACTCCCAAGCTTTCTTTCCATGTGTATATTTCTCAAGCAATGTATAAGATGATAAATTTTAACAAAAATGGCATTCAAATCATTGGATTTAATGAAAAGAATTCTAAATTTTTCTCAAGTAATTCATCTCTAATACAGGCACACTTCCCATACACATCTAATTTTCAGCCTGCCAAATGTGCTCAAAGGTATAGATAAGATTTGAGATAGTAAGGTGCATCACTGAGGTGTTCCAGACAGGCAGATGACAAATTCCAAATCAATCCCCACTCCTCCACCCCACTCTCTGATTAAAAAAAAAAAAAAAAGAAAAGAAAAAAGAAAAAAGAAAAACCTTATTGTTGCCACAAAACTCCAAGAGAAATGAAGAGATGGACAACCAAGAATGTTAGTGAGCTATGGCCAAGATCTGCTAGGGCTCTCCCTAGCCTCTCCTTATATCTTAATTTTATTTCTTAGTAACAATCACATCAAACAGAGAAGGAATGCATGAACTTTCTTAACCCTATCACTATAATAACAGGTTTAAGTAATCTACCTCTTTGTTTCTCTAATTTCTCTTTTCTTACTATGCATCATATAATTTTACAAATCAAAGGTATGCTCAACCTAGAGGGCAGGTCAAACTCTCTGGGCATTCCCTCCAAATCCCAAGAGATAATCGATAAGTGACCATCCAGGAACCATGACATCAACAAGTGTTCTCAAAACTCGTTATACCATGACATCAACAAGTGTTCTCAAAACTCGTTATACCGCATGCACCAGTAAACCTTCACTATGTCAAGCAAAGGTCACAGTGACCAGGTGGGCACTTATGTCTCTCCCTCTAGCAAGGCAGGCATCTTGGCCTTTCCAGGCAACCTTGCCTCTCCTGGTGGCCTCTCTATGACTGTGCCCGTCTTAGGTTGTCCCTCTGCTTTTTGAGGGATCATACCCATCATTGACTATCCAGTCCTCCTGAGGGCCAAACAGGGTGAAGGGAGATAAATTCACTATAACATATTTGGGGGTACAGCATTCAGGGGTAACATAAGGTGTTTTGTTTTGTTTTTGAATTTGTATTCTTGGACCTAATAATTCAAATACAACATTTCCATAGGTTTGTTTTCTTTTACTTTGTCCCAGTGGCAGAGTCATAGGTGAGTGTTGGAAGTGGACTCATGTTGTGATGAGGAATTATAACCTGCAGAGTCACAGGAGGTTCATTCTTCAGGGACTGGAGAGAAAAATGAAGAGCAACATGATCAGAAAACACAATTCAGTGGGAGAAAATGAAGACATTTCTATATGCCTAGTCCCTACATGTCTGTCAACTTGTCATACTGTGGGGCTTGCATGTTGCTGTGATACTGAAAGCTAAGCTATGCCACTGGTATTTTAGATACCAGCAGGGTCACCATTGATGGACTGGTTTCAGCTGAGTTTCCAGACTAAGACAGACTAGGAAGAAGGAACTGGAAGACCACTCCCAAAATAATTTTTGTTGTTGTTGTTGTTGTTGTTAGGTGCCATTGAGTCAGGTCCAACTCATAGCAACCCTATGTACAACAGAATGAAACACCACCTGACACTGTGCCATGCCCAGCACTATGTCAGTGCTTCTCTACTACTCATAGAGTTTTTGATGGCTAATTGTTTTTTTTCAGGATTGTTTTCAGGAGTGAGCTCTCAGGTCCTTCTTCTTTTTTTATGGTGCTGGGGATCAAACCCAGGGCCTCAGAGAAAGCAGCTCTCTACCAACTGGGATAAATAGGGTTTTCAATGGCTGATTGTTTTGAGATTGCTTCAGAAGTAGGCTGTCAGGTCCTTCTCCCACTTTTGCAGTGCTGAGGATCAAAGCCAGGGCCTTAGAGAGCACGGAGCAGTACTCTACCACCTGTATTAAACCCCATCCCCTTTGGGGATTAAGGATTTAAATATATGAACTATGGAATGTGGGGGTACACATTCAGATCATCACACTTTCTAATTCAGTTGTTTTTTACATGGGCCACTATAATACTCCTAGTGGTTACTGATGCTCTTAGGATAAAAAACAAAATGCCTAACTGGATGCCATGGCACACACCTATGATCCCAGTAACTCAAGAGGTTAAGTCAGGAAGATTTCAGGTTTGAGGGCAGAGGCAGCCTGAGTAATTTAGCAAGACCCTGTCTCAAGATTTAAAAAAAAATTTTTAAGGGACTGGGGTTGTCACTCAATGTTGGAGCACTTGTGAGCACGCATGAGGCCCTGAGTTCAGTCCCCTAGTACTGGGGAAAAAAAGAACAAAATGTTTTAAACGGTTTAAAAGACCCTACATTATGCAGCCTCTAATTATCTCAGAAAATTATCTCTGACACATACCATGTACCTGCCTATCTCAGGACTTTGGCATATTTCTCTGATTCCTGCCTCCCTTTTGTCTAGTTAATTCCTGGTTATATTTCACACATGATTTACAATAAGTATTTGCTGAATCAATGAAGAGAGCTCCCACTCTGCTTTGCCACCTCATCTAAATTTTTTAAATCAAATTTATTTTCAAATGATTGGGAACTCCATTCTTTAGCTAATTCAGAATTATCAAAAAGAGTATTAAAAGCCAAGTCTTTGCTTTTCTTTACTTCAGCACATGTGCCTATCAAAGAGCTGAGGATGAAAGAAACACCTTGTCATTAGGATATTTCATATCATCTGTACTACAAAGCAAACATTCCAATGGAGGGTTTTGTGTGGGAAGGAGGCAGCCCCAAGGACAACAGAATGGTAAATGGCACTTCTTTTCCCTGGTTGGGGTTGGGAAGTCAGCCTAGAAGAAAGCAGAAATCAGGTTTCAGTGAGGAAAATGTGACAAGGTCTAAGTTTGTAGGCATTTGTGTATAGGCATCTTTAAAAAAAATACAGATGTCGTACAAAAAGTGGTTTTGAACCTGCTTCTGATTTAACTTGCTTTTTTTGGTTTTCTTTTTCTCCTATGTTTGGGATTGAATTCAAGGCCTTGTACATGCTAGACGAGTGCTTTACCCCTGAGCAATATCCTCATCCCCTTAGCTTACTCTTGCAGCTAAAATAATTCTGCAGCACGTTAAACCATTTTGAACAGCAGGTCTGGAGCATGGATTTAGAAAATCATACACTTAGCATTCTGGAATCCCAACAGGCTTTCATTGCTTACTTTGTCAATCTAATACCTCCTTCTTTCACCCTTTTCTTGCTTTTCCTTCCCAAAACCTTTGTACTTCTCACTTGGACAGCATTTGGCCAAATGAATGAAAACTAAATACCCAGAGTCTATTTGGTCATCAAGTACAGCATTTTTACAAAGACACCTGCATTCTAGCACTGGATATTACAAATCGAGTAGAACTGAGAGGACTAAGGTTATAGCTCAGTGGTATAGCATTTGCATAGCATGCCTAAGACCTTGGGTTCAATCACTGATCTTGCCAAAAGAAAAAAAAAATAGTTAAGAGAGTTGCTTTCATAATAGTATGCTACATTTCAGAAAGAAAACCTCTCCTCATCCTTGATGCTCCTACAATTAATGGGAACTGATGATGAACATCAGAAACTAAGAACCTAGGAGAAGAGTGCCTCCAGGCTTTCTTTTCCATAATTCTATCAGCTTACCTACTCCATCCTAGCATATTCAGCCTACCCATTTTTAAGGTGACTAGGCATCTTTAGGATAGATAGTACCTGCTCTGCTTAACGTTCTACCAAAATATACCCTATTGATAAATATTATCCCATGTAGGTATCTTCTCTCTCTTTATCCTCTTATTTAACATTTATTAAATCATACTGCTTATATTTCTTATAGAAAATATCTATAATGTACCCATGGAAAGTTGCATGTGACCAGGCCTGGTGCTACATGCCTATAATCTCAGCTACACAAGAGGCAAAGGCAGAGGATCACAAGTTCAAGACCAGCCTGGGAGACTTAGCAAGAACCTGTCTTAAAATTAAAAAGGCTAAAGATGTAGCTCAGTGGTAAAGCATTTGCCTAACATGTGTAAGCATCTAGGTTCAATTCTCAGTATCACAAAAAAAAAGTTTCATATAAATCAAACCACATAATATTCAATGGAGTAATAAGTTAATGGAGTCTTAAGGAAAGTCCTTTTGAGATAAGAAGTCAGTAGTAGTATACCCTAATCTTGTTTTCATTTTTTGTTTGTTTTTTAAATTTTTTTTATTAGAAATTTTTAATGTACATCATAATGTGATTCATTTTGACATGCTTTTCGTTGTGACAATTTTCATATATGCAATTTGATAAGCATTATTCATATAGGTTACCCCTTACCCTCCTCTATGTTTCCCCCCTCCCCCCTTCCTATCTAAGTTTCCCATCCAAGTCTTCTCTATCTTTTACTATATAGT
>VMDO01014191.1:0-55384 GCA_007922755.1 Pedetes capensis | reverse complement strand
AAAAAAAAAAAATCAAAATACTAATGTTCTCATATTTTGTAGTGTTTACAAGTCCCTCCAGTTTTCGTGGAATACTATTGGGTGGCATAGTTCCTTCTTTCTTAGTACTCTTGGTGACATCTGAAACATAGGGTTTGTAAACATGATATTGAGGGCTGAGCACGGTGGCACATGCTTGTAATCCCAGTGACTCAGGAGGCTGAGGCGAGAGGAGCCCAAGTTCCAGGCCAGAGGCAGCCTATGTAACTTAATAAGACCCTGTCTCAAAAGATGGTCTGGGGTGCATCTCAGTCATAGAGTGCTTACAAAAGCATTGTATGAGGTCCTGGGTTCAATTCCCTTATCCCTCTGTACCACAGAAACAAAACAAAACAAACTGATATTAAGTTATATTGAGAGGATTAACAGGACCATATGAAACATTTTCAGGGTTGGCCTCACATGGAATTTTTGCATGACTCTAAGCTGTGCAACCCACGTCTCTTGTGTAACAGCCAATGACTCTCCTTACTCACTCTTGGCAGTGAGTATTTAAAGCACTGGGCACATGCTGCCAGTCAGCATTTCAGTCACATGGCATTCAGTATTCAGGTACCCAGCTTTGCCTGAGATGCCCAGCAAGCCACATATCTAGTAAGTCAGAATTTCCTTTCGAGTTCACTGCAGCTCAAGTTCACTGTTGCTCCTGACTGGCTCTCTTTGTTTCTTGGCTATGAATATTTTCTCCCATTGCCTCCATTAAAGATACAAAACTAGCAGTAGCCATTGACTAAATTCTTCTTTTTTTTTTTTTTTTTCAGTACTGGGGGTTGAATCCAGGGCCTCGAACCTGCATGCAAGTGCTAGACCACTGAGCTGCACCCCCCGCCCATTTTTTTACTTTTTGAGACAGGGTCTCGCTAAGTTACGCAGACTGCCGCTGGTCTAGAACTTGTGATCCTCCTGCCTCCCTCCGCCTCCCAAGCCGCTAGGATTACAGGTGTGCGCCACTGCGCCCGGCTCTAAATTATTCTTTATCTAGCTTTCTGGGCTGCAGAGCTACAAGTATATATTTTTATTTCTTAAATTATTTTTCCCTTTATTGGTAAATGTTGGTTGGGTACAGAGTAACACAACATTTGCTTTTTCCATTTTTTAACTATTACATCACTTTTGCTTACACTTTTATCAGTTTACAAAGTTTAGAGAAACTTTTGACTAATATGTAGTAAAACTAGTATGTATATTTGAGTTACAGGTATTTAAACTTTCTGATGTTGATGAGGGGAGAGGAAATTTGACCTTTGTGCAAATGGTTGCCAACTTATTTGTCCTTTCTCTCTGCTGATTTTACTCTCCTAAGTGGAGGTTTGTTTTCTGTGTCTAAGGCATTCTTCAAAGCTTGTTTCTTAGGTTTCTCTCCTATTACATGCATTATGCCCAAGGCAAATAATAACAAAGGCAGATCAAAATTTAGTCAAAACTTAGATGTGTTAAAATTTAACTTTCTTGGCCTGAGTGCTGTGGCATCTGCTTGTAATCCCAGCAACTCAGGAGGCTGGGGCAGGAGAATCATGAGTTTAAGGCCAGAGGCACAACTTAGCAAGACCCTGTCAAAATAAAAAAGTATAAAAGGGGTTGAGGTTGCAGCCCAGTGGCAGAGCACTTGGTCTAGCATGTGTGAGGCCCTAGATTCAACCTCCCAGTACTGAAAAGAAAAAAGAAAAAAGAAAAAACAAACAAAAAACCTTTCTTGGGCTGAGGTGTAGCTTGATTGTAGAGCATATGCTCAGCATATATGAGGTCCTGGGTTCCCCTCCACAGCGTATGCGCGCGCGCACACACCCACACACCCACACCAGAAAAATCTTTCTTGTTCACAGGGACCTTGTTTCCTCTAATAGTAGAAAAAAGTGGAAATGGAACTTTAAGCGGAGAAACCAGGATGACAAAAGTCAGATGCCAGAGTGTATTGTGAGATTTCAAGGGAAGTTTCCAGCCTTTTCTCATACCAAAATTAAAGCAATGGTTTGGGAATGGGAAGAGAGACTTGGATAAAGGATGACTCTGGAGAGAGGTCCACTGTGAGAGCTCCAGGCTGCCTTTTTCCTCTTCTCAAACCTGAGAAGAGGTCCTTAGAAATTTTGATATGTCTTAGTAATGTGGACTGTCCAGGTGGAATTAAGAGGCACACACATGCTTCTTTGACCAGATGGGGCCATGTTGGAGACTGAGCATGGCTGGGGCTCTTTTAAATCTAGTCCAAGCCTGGACGGAGTGGTGGGCCCCCACGAGAGAGACAATGGGCTGTGGAATGCTGAGGGTGGAGCAGCCAGAAACACAATTGAATGTTCCTGGTGAGGACTTTTGGAAGGGGTCCAAAATTTTCAGAGGCAGCCTTAAGTATCTGCCAGATGGCAGAGCAAAGACCACCTTATGTCAGTCCCAATCAAGTAATAACTTTCCTTCTCTTTTTCATGGCTCCATTTCCTCTTCTTTTCTCCTCTGGCCTTGACCTTGAGGAATCAGAAAACATGCCTAGAAAGACAGCAAGCTGTGAAGATAGGGTAGAAAACTAGGGTGGGAAAACTGGAATGTGTTGTATTCTTTGGTTATCTGCGTACAAGACCTTGGGTGAAAGAGAGGCTTAGCTGTCATATCAGATTCAATGTTTTGGTAATTACTTGAGTTGCACATTTTCACTTCCTGAATTGAGACTTCATTAGCAAGTTGATAGGACCATGTGAGCTTTTTATTACCTAAAAATGACCAGGACAGTTTGGAAGTGCCTGAATTTCATCCACAGTGAAAGGAAGAGGTAGCCAGGAAGCAGACTTTTCATCTGCATTTGAACTTTGACAACAACAACAACCTCTCCTTGCCCTAGAAAGTTCTTTTATTTTCCCTATAAGGCTAAAATGGGGGTGGGATTTGGCTCAGTTGATAGAGCGCTGCTGTGAAGTCTCTGAAGTCCTAGGTTGATTCCCAGCACCACAAAAATTAGAGAAGGATGTAGCAATCCACTCTGGAGGCAATCCTGAAACAATCACCCATTGAAAACCCTATGAGAGTTGCTATGAGTCAGACACAACTCGAGGGCATCTAACAACAACATAAGGGTAAAAATCTGCCTTTACTTTATATTGCACCATTGCTCTGGCAAATATAAACTTAGTGCTTAGGCCTCTAGGCTTTAGCTGAGCTTCTAAGTCAAATCTTACTGCAAAACAAAACAACACTGTACTTTGCTAACAATTTGCAACTCAATTTCTTGGGCTTTGCTTTCAGGCTACATTATCATGTCTTTTGTAAGCTCATAGGCAACTCAGTTGGCTTTTTTGTTCTAGGCTGGTAGGAAGCCTTGGAGAAACTAGGGATTACATGGGGTTGGAAGATCAAAATTGCATCAGTTTAATACTTTAAAAATATTATCCTTCCTCACATCATTATTGAGCAGACCCATGGTGTATATTTCAACTGGTCTCATATGGCTAACAAGAAAGAGGGAGGTGCCATTTATAAGGTTTTCTCTGAGTTATACAAGTAGATATTAACATATCCATTGATTCCGTTTCAACAATAGAGGTGGACTAGAGAAGAATTATTCTTGGTAGACCTATGAGATCTCAGTTGGTGCAAATAGAAAAAGTAAAATGAAACTAAGTAAAAGTCAAAGACAAATGGAAACTGAGGAGATGCTAGAAGAGGACTTTCAGCATTGGTTAGATGGCAGGTCTAGAAGCTCATCTGAATTTGGGGCATTATATTTAAGAGTGTGTGTGTGTGTGTGTGTGTGTGTGTGTGTGTGTGTGTGTGTGTTGCTGGGGATTGAACCCAGTGCCTCACACATGCTAGGCAAGTGCTCTACCACTAAAATTGTTGTTGTTAGGTGCCATCGAGTCAGTATCTGACTCATAGCGACCCTCATAGGGTTTTCAATGGCTGATTGTTTTGGGATTGCCTCAGGAGTGGATTGCCAGGTCCTTCTCCCATTTTTTCAGTGCTGGAAATTGAACTCAGGACCTCAGAGACTGCAGTGCAGCGCTCTACCAACTGAGCTAAATCCCAGCCCACAATACCACTAAAATATGACATCCTTTTTTAGTTTTTGTTTTGAGACAGGGTCTTGCTGAGTTGCACAAGGTGTCTCAGGCCTTGAACTTATGATGCTCCAGAATTATCATTATCTAGTCTGGTATGGGGGCTGGGATTTAGCTCAGTTGGTAGAGCGCCGCTCTGCAGTCTCTGAGGTCCTGAGTTCGATTCCCAGCACCACAAAAACGGGAGAAGCATGTGGCAATCCACTCCAGAGGCAATCACGAAAACAATCAGCCATTGAAAACCCTATAAGGGTCGCTATGAGTAGGACACGACTCCATGGCACCTAACAACAACAACAGCCTGGTATGGGGTGCATGCCACTTGGGAGGCTGAGGCAGAAGGATCCCAAGTTTGAAGGCAGTCTGGGCTACATAGCAAGTTGTAGGCCAGCCTGAGCTACACAGTGATACCTTGTCTTTAAAAAACAAAACAAAACAGCAATGAAAGAATGATCATTATCTCAGTTATGGGTTTTTTTTTTTTTTTTTTTAGTTTCACAGATCCTATTCTGGTGGTAAAAAATGAATGAAGTTCAGAGGCAGATAGAGCAATGTTTCAAACAATTTGGGGCTGTTGCTTCTCAAGGAACACATAATGTGATGGTTGAATCAGCTTTGTGAAGCCAACTAGATGTGGGGTCAAACACACAATAGTATTTACTACTGCTGTTGAATATTAAGTGACATTAGTGACATTTTCATGTGTGAAACTGAGAAAAGCCTGTTGACCAAGCTTTGTGAAAGATCTTTGGTAATATGTATCCTTCCTTCAGACTATTTACTTGGACAACAGCACTGATCAGTTACCTATTCCCTAATTTCCTGATGGCAACTTTGTATAAATATGGGGAAAATTTTGTGCTTCATTGAAAACTATGCATTGTCTGGGCACAACTTGCTTCCATGTTATCTGATTCTGATTCTATAGGCATCCTGAAGAGTTCTCTTCCCAAGATGCCAAGTAGTGGTCATCTTCCTTGGAGGCTTAAGAAAATGTAAAGGTCAGTTTCTATAGTTAGCTGAAAGATTTCTGATGTCTCCATCACAAACTAAAAAGAAACAGAGTGGTTCCTTTCCATGAGAATCTCAGAACACGTAATATTTTAGTAGCAAGTTATAAGAAAAGGCCTTGGCACTGTGGTATAGTTCAGTAAGTTGTTGATAACCTATAGCAATGTTAAGTAATTCTCATTTATAGATGTACAAATTGTGTCCTGTCTAGTAAAGGTTGAATTGTCTGTCTACTTTCTCCCACTGTGGAAGAGGCTAGTTTTGCCTGCATTTGTGCGCTCATCTTAATGTTTAATAACAAATAAATTTGTATTTTTTTTTTTGGCCTTTCCTTTAAACTGGGCATGACATCTCCCCAGTATTCTCACTGAATTAATGTTTACCATATGTTTACTTTTATATCTGTGGGAAAGCAGGGTTTTACCTTTTTTGAAAATTATGTTTTAAGGAACCCGTGTGGTAGCACACATCTATAATCCTAGCACTTGGAAGGCTGAGGCAAGAGGATTGTGAATTGATGCCAACCTGGGCTCCATAGCCAGTCCTTGTCTCAAAAAAAAAAAATTTTTTTTAAAACAGTGTATTGTCATAATAGTCATGGACAAGGCTGAATGTGGCAGTGTACACCTGTAATCTGAGCACTTAGGAGGATCAACATGAGTTCAAGGACATCCTGGTTTATATAGTGAGTTCCAGACAGCCTGTGCTACACAGGGAGCCTCTGTCTCAAAAAACCACTGTCCCCCCCCAAAAAAAATTTGTGGACAATCCATGTATTACTAACAAATGATATAAAGCTGTTATTGTAGCAGAGGTTCTAGTAGGGAACTATGGATTTTTAATCAAAATTTCTTGATTATTTTCCTTGAAAAATCAGGGAATTTTGATTTTAAAAAAATCAAGGAATGAGATCTAATCTTCACCTAAGCTATAGTTCTTAGACAAAAAAAGAAAAAAGTGAATAGTCATATCTAATCTTTATTGAGCAGTTATGTGCCAGATACTATGATAAGCACTTTACATGTTTATCTCAATTGTCCTTTAGGGGCAACAGATAAAAAAAGGCAAGGAATGTGCAGGCCTGCAACAAGAATTCCTGTGACTATGAAACTAATATGGGACCCATCAGCAACTCCGCCTCCCCATCCCTCTATCTCCAGACTCGAGGACAACAGGAACACAAAAGAACCAAAATCTCAATATGGAATTTGAACAGGCAATGCCACAGGTGCCTCTCTGTGCCTGAAGGCATCCTGTACAGTTCCCTTCTAATGATGACAAGTAGAGGTCATCTTTCTCCGAAGGTTAAGAAAATGTAAGTTCGTTTCTATATTAAGCTAAAAGACTTCTGATGTTTTTTGGTTACAAACTAAAAAGAAGCAGAGTGGTTCCTTGCTATGAAAAAATCTCTAAACACGATATTACCGTGGCAAGTCATAGAAAAGGCCTGACATGGGGCTACATTCATGAAATTCAGGGGACTTGTGAGGAAACCAACTTTTTCCTCTCTGAAGTCTGAATTTTTAGTGGATTCTAGCTGTTTTGCCAGGGCACTGATAATTAGTTCTGTTCTCTACCCTTTAAGATTTTCTTGGCAGTTTGGCTGCTAGACCAGGGGTGCTGGGGGGCCTTTGCAACCCCTCCTCATGTATATAGCAGAATACTTGGCTTCACGGTGTTTTCTTTCCAGGTTTATTGAGGTGTAATTGGCAATCTTTTTTTCCTGGTGGGGATCAAACTCAGGGTTTTGCATATGCTAGGTAAGTGCTCTACCACCGAGATACATCTGCAGCCCTTAATTGACAAAAGTTGTATGTATTCAAGATGCCCAGTGTGATGAGGCTGGTTGTCTTTTCTTTCTTTCTTTCTTTCTTTCTTTCTTTCTTTCTTTCTTTCTTTCTTTTTTCTTTCTTTTCTTCTTCTTCTTTTTTTTTTTTGTTATTATTGTTTTCTTTTTGGAGACCAAGTCCCACTAGGCAAGCCAGGCTGGCTTTGAACTTGAAATCCTCTTGCCTCAGTCCACTGAGTGCTGGAATTATAGGCGTGTGCTATAGGCCTGGACAATGTGATGTGTTGGTACATGTACACATTCTGAAACAATTCCCACAACCACGTTTATTTATTTATTTATTGCATTACAGCAGGGATTGAACTCAGGGCCTCCCACATGCTAGTCAAGTGTTCTACCACTGAGCTGAACCCTCAGCTCTTTCTTTAAAAATTTTTTATTTTGAGACAGGATCTCATTAGTTACACAGACTGCTGTCTCAGCCTCCTGAGTGGCTGGGATTACAGGTGTGTGTCAAGACACCTGTTTTTTGTAGGGCTTGAGATGAACTCAGGGCCTCATACATACTAGGCAAGCTCTCTAACACTGAACTATACCTCCATTCTCTTGATATGTTCTCTTGATGATAGAAAGTGGTCCCCCCAATCTAATTGCCATAATAGTTGTTTAAATAACTGTTGCACAGCTGCCTCATAGGAGACACATTCATGTTTTATTTGTTAATATAGGAGCTGAAGCTACCTTGCTAGGGTCCAGTGCCTACCTTCTGGTATTGGTGTGAATTTTGCTAAATTGATTCCCAAGTTGACATAAATGAAATAATAGCTAAAGCTCTGACTTTGAAGATAGCTTTGTTCACGAGAATATGAGAAGTGCAGGACTTTGCTCTTAAAATCGGGGCTTTAAGCCGGGCGTGGTGGCGCACGCCTGTAATCCCAGTGGCTGGGGAGGCGGAGGTGGAGGCAGGAGGATCGCAAGTTTGAGACCAGATGCAGTCTGCGTAACCCTGTCTCAAAAAGTAAAAAAATGGACTGGGGTGCAGCTCAGTGGTCCAGCACTCGCAAAGCATGCAAGTGCGAGACCCTGGGTTCAACTCCCAATACAGAAAAGAAAAAAAAAAAAAAAATCAGAGTTTCAGTCTACAGTAAAGGGACCTATAAGTAAAGCTTAACTCCTATTCTGTGGGCACCTCAAAGCTTCCTCTTAGGGTAGCATAATTAGTTTATGCTTTTGAAATATCTTCTCCAAACTTGGTTGTGCTGCTTTGCCTATTTCTCAGAATTTAGAGAATTAGGGTGTGTTCATTAAAATTTCATGTGGATCATTGACCTTTACTGGGGCTTTATATCACTGTCCTGAGTTTAAAATAAGATGAGGACTAGAGATGTAGCTCAGTGGTAGCATGCTTTCCTAGCATGCTTAAAGTCTTGGTTTCATTCTCAGCACTACAGACGAGTAAGCAAATAAACACTTATGAAAATTAAAAAGAATTTTGCTACTTAGCAATATTTTCAACTCAGATGACTATTTTTTCTTTAAGAGACAAGCTCTGTGGTGCATGCCTGTAGTCCCAGCAACTTGGGAGGCTGAGGAAGGAGGATCATGTGTTCGAGGCCAGAGGCAGCCCACATGACTTAGTGAGACACGGTCTCAAAATAAAGAAATAAAAACGGGGCTGTAGGTGCTGCTTAATAGAGTGCTTGCCTAGAATATAGGAGACCCTGAGTTTAACCCTCAGTACCAAGAAAACAAACAAAAAAGATGAGCTCTAAATGTCTGCTTCCCTACCCTTACTGGTGAATCACAATTAGCCAAATGAAATATGGTATGCCCCAAGGTAGTGACTAATTTGAGGATTACTGTTCTAGGGAGAGAGTAAGGTGCCAAATGTGTTATAATGGAGGCAGGTGCAGATGTGGAGCATGCTGGAACTTGAGAAGTAGGAGCAAGTATGAGACAGGAAAGGCTGGGGCTGAGTTGGGAGAGACATGGAAGTGGGCAGTCAGGAAGCTGTGCAGCACAATGCCTTGGACCTAAGTCCAGAAACAGGAGATGGTGGTAGATGCCAAATCTAGTGGTTCCTAGCAGGCCCTTGCAAGGGTAAAGGAAACAGGATCCAGAACCTGGGGGTAGGTTAGGCAGGGAGTAGGTGAAGAATCAGGGTGGAAATAGTTTTAGTAAGATTAAGTTATTTGCAGCCTGACTGAACTGACTTTTCTGGTATTTCCCCTTTCTAGCTGTGTGACTTTGGGAAGTTACTAAACCTCTCTGACTTTCAGTTGCCACAACTGTAGAACAAAATAACAATCACTACTTTATAGGTTGTTGTAGGAAGCATAAATAATGTATGTAAGATAGCTAGCACAGTCACAGGTATCTATTCTTAGTAATAAAGTATGTGTAGCAGTAAAGGACCAGAGCTCCAAAACAGGTGAGGCAAAAGCATATGCTTTCTTAAGGGCTAAAACGACATGATGAGGAACAGGTCACATAGGAAATGTTGTGACCTGGCTACCTGGAATTCCAAAGCTCTTCCCTAGTCAACCAACAACTGGGGCTTCAGACCAGAAGCCCTGGGGCTGCTGATAAAGAATAGCTCAGACTGAGATCAGGCCTGGGGCTAGCACCTTTGGGGATCAGAGAAGGCACAAAATGTCAGAAAGCACTGACTTTTGGGGGGACTCAGTTGTAGGTGAGACTACCTGTGGCCAAGTGGAGTGGTCTTTGGTATCTTCGCTGAAGGGACCAGGCTTTTTGGGCACGGCTGAGAGGATACTGAATGTGTGTGCGTGTTGTATAATTTTACTGTTGTTGAGGGGCATTAAAATAATGATTTTTAGTTGTAGAATCTTTTTACTAGACTATAATGTTGCAAGCTATCCTTACAACAGGTGTAAATAATATCACTCCTGCTTAATATATGAGGAAAATAAGATATAAGATAGAAGATGGTCAAGTGGCCTAATTATGTCACAATTGGAACTAGAATCTAGGTAGCATTCCTTCTAGATCAGAGAGTTTCCCACGGAATAAAAAGTTAAATTTTTGGTACTGGTAATAGTACATATTTTTTTGCTGTGGGATGTGTGTGTGTTGCAGTAATGGATAGTTGAATCCCAGGCCTCACTCATTCTAGGAAAGCACTCCACCCCTGAGCTGCACTCCAGCCCCTTCTCTATTTTTTTATTTTGAGGTGTAATTTCAATGTTACACAGGCTGTCTTTGGCCTTGGCCTTGCGATCCTCCTGCCTCTGCCTCCTAAGTTGCTGGGAGCACAGGCGTGCACCATAGCGCCTCCTCTTATATGTGTTTTTAAAAGCCATTTAGTAAGAACATATATGGGTAACTTTTAATTGTACCTCTGTGACATTTACACATGGAATAACTATGTGTATGAGAAATTTTGTAGTGGAATTTATCTTCCCAGTTCCACGGAAGCCTTGTCTGGCTGCATATTGCTTGAGGCAGCCACCAAGTCAGTGGAGATGAGAGTGAGCCTGGCTTTGTCAGTAGCCAGCTCTGTGGCTTTTGGCAAGTCTCCCAGACTTAACAATCCAGGAGACTTTATCTTTCTAGCCACAGAGTCCTATGTGATCTTTGAAAGCTTCTTTCAGCTCTAAGTAATAATACCGTGCTCCAAACATTGTGCTCCATGGACAATATCATTTGTAGTTATAATCACCCCTTTCATGGGTAGAGGAAGAACCCGAGGCTCAATAAGATTAGGGTTCTTGGCAAGGCTACTCCCACCATAGGTGGAAGACCAGTTTTTAAATGCAATGTTGGGATGGTCAAAGTTGTGCCTTTTCCTACTGTGCTGAACCTCAATCAGTTTTTCTTTCTCCTTTTTACTCATGAGAGTCAGAAAACTGTAGGGAAACTGCCTCAAGAGTGGAGGCCTCTGCCTCAGGCATTTGCAAGACACTCCACTGGGGGGTAGAAGAGAGAAGAAGTGCCTCTATTTTCATTTACATTTATTTCATACTGTAAAATTTTCTAGGAGTATAGCTCAGTGGTAGAGTACTTCCCTAAAATGCTTGAGGTCCATTCCTAGTACCAAAAAAGTTTTCTATTTTGAGGAAATAAAATGTGTGTGTGTGTGTGTGTGTGTGTGTGTAGTTGTTGCTGTTGTTAGATGTCGTCCAGTCAGGTCCGACTCATAATGACCATCACAGGATTTTCAGTGGCTGTTTTGGGATTGCTTTGGGAGTAGACTGCCATGTCCTTCTCATATATACATTTGCAGTACTTGGAGGCTGAACCCAGACCTTGCACATACTTTGCAAGTGCTCTACCACTGAACTGCACCCTCAGTCCCTTTTTAATTTTTTTTTATCTTGAGATAGAATCTTGCTAGGTTATGGAGGCTGCCTCTAGCCTCGAACTTGGATCCTCCTGCCTCAGCCTCCCCAGTCCTTACAATTATAGGCAAGCACCATCATGCCTGGCTCTTCAGGACATATTTTACAATGTACTAAATAAGTTATATAGTTTTGCTGGGAATGTAGCTCAGTGGTAGGGCACTTGCTTAACAGGTATTGAGAACCTAAGCTCAATCTCTAAGGCTGCCAGGAAAGAAAAGTAGTAGTATAATGTATATGCACAGTGGTAGAGCACTTGCCAGCCATGTGTGAGGCCCTAGGTTTGCTCCCAACATTGAAAAAAGAACACACAAACACACACACACACACACACGCACGCACGCACGCATGCACGTGCACGCGCGCACACACACACACACAATATGCATAAATGCGTGTTTGTAGGGTATGCACTAAGCTCTTTTTTCCCCTGAAAGGCATAGAGTTTAGAGAGCTCTGGATTTTGTTCTAATTTTAATTTCCAACAAAAGCATAATTATGAAAGTAAGAGACCAATTAAAATATTGTATAATACAAACCAAGTTGTAAATGACTTTTATTCAAGCTGGATGTGGTGGTGCAACTCAGAGGCTGAGGCAGGAGGATGCAAACTCAAGGCCAGAGACAGCCTGTGCAATTTAGAGAGAGACCTTGTTCCAAAATATAAAATATAAAAGATATAAAAGGGGCCCAGGATACAACTCAGTGGCAAGAGCTACCTAGAGAGAATTTATCTCAAAAATAAATAAATAAATAAATAATAAATAAATAAATGGAAATTCACTACTTCTCTGTTTGCTAATCTGTGTTAAATATGTTAGGTGTGTTTGCTAAAATATTAATATAATATTAATTTCATGAAAATCAAGTTTTTTTCTTTCTCTTCTTTGTTATTAGGTACCATCGAGTTGGACCTGACTTGTAGAGACCCTCTTGAGGTTTTCAATGGCTGACTGTTTTGGGATTGCCTCAGGAGTGGATTGCCATGTCTTTTTCTCATTTTTACAGTGCTGGGGATTGAACTGAGGGCCTCAGGGAGTGTAGAGCAGCACTCTACCAATTAAGCTAAATCCCAGCCCCTTTCTTTTCTTTAGAACTCTTAAGATCTGCCGGGCTCAGTGTCGCATGCCTGTAATCCCAGCGGCTCCGGAGGCGGAGGCAGGAGGATCCCAAGTTTGAGACCAGAGGCAGTCTGCGTAATTTAGGGAGACCCTATCTCAAAAAGTAAAAAAAAAAAAGGCTAGGGGTGCAGCTCAGTCAGGGCCAGGTGAGGCCCTGGGTTCAACCCCCAGTACCGCATAAAACAACAACAACAAAACAAAAACAACAACAAAAAAACCTCTTAAGATGTATGTTACAACACGTATTTCACCTAATCCTTATCACAAAACTTTCAAAGTGCTCATGAGAGTTCATTCTACAAAATTATATATTTTATTATTTTTTCCTCCTCTTAAAAAAAACCTAAAATTTAACTCTAGTATATTTTATGATGGAAGAAGGACATGGCAACCCACCCCTAAGGCAATTCCGAAAAAATCAGCCATTGAAAACCCTACAAGGGTTGCTGACTCATGGCATTAACAACAACAACAACATATTTTATGAAGAATTATATCAGCTTCAAGACTTTAAAATTAAACTTATATAAACATTTAATTATTAATTATTATGAGGGACTTAGTTATCAGAAATAGGTAATTTTGTTATTTGACATAGAAAAAGGTATGAATATAAATTATCTGTTTGTCTAATTGGGCTTGCTACATAATTACAATTTGATCCATTAGTTCTACTAGAAATTGAATTTGTCATTTTGTCAACCAAAGGTAAATTGGTTTTTAATGTTTTGATATGTGCCATTGAGTTGAAGTGCAAAGAAAAAAGCATATAGAAATAAGTCTATTATGTATGAAACAAGGCTTACTACTTTAACCCATCTCTCTAAGATATAATTCACTCTCAGTACATAAGCCATAGATTTAAATAATATTTTCTATCAAAAACAATGAGGTAATGTTCTAGAAAAATGGCTAATTACACAAAAAGGGAATTACAGTAAAAAAAAAAAAGGATTAAATTTGACCACTGGGTGTCAATCTTGATCCATATTCATCGGCAGTTTGGGAAAGAAAGATTTCATATAACTCAGGCTTTTTTTCCCAATTGTGTCTCCAGAGGATTACCGGAGGGTGTGATTTTATTTAATAATGGATGGGATACATTTTCTCTTTTAAAGTCTTTGTGATTTCTCTTTTACCATTGTGAAAATTTTAATCATCAGAGATCTGATGAGGGAAGAAAAGACTGAAAATAGTAGTAAAAGAAGCATGTTTAACAAAAATGAGCTAGGGTTAGGGGTTTAGCTCAGTTGGTAGAGCGATTGCTTAGCATGCCTGAGGTCCTAGGTTCAATCTTCAGCCACCCCCCGATAAAAAAGAAAATAAAAAATTTAAAAAGGGCTGACAGGCATGGTGGTGTTTGCCTGTGATCCTAGCACTTGCGAGGTGAAAGCAGGAGGATTGGAATTTTAAGACCAGCCTAGGCTACACAGAGACACTCTGTCTCAAAACAAAAGAAAAAGTATTAATCTTGAAAGCCTAGCTCTCCAAGTGGGAAAAAGGCAAAACTATAAAGATTGTATAATATAGGAGGACTTCTCAGCCTCAGAGTGCCCTTACTATTATTTCTTCCTAGTGTATCTCTCTATACTCTGTGCGTACATAAGCATTTATGTATACGTAGACCTCTACCCACCTCTGGAGGAGCTCTGTCTCTATGTTGAACTCGGGGGCTTAACAGAATCTCCTGCTGTAGCCTTCCAGGTAGCTGGGACTACAGGCTCATGTATAGCGTTCTCTCTCTCTCTCTCTCTCTCTCTCTCTCTCTCTTTCAATCTTGGTTTTTTGAAGCAGGGTCTACGTAGCCCGAGTATGGGGATTACAGGTGTGCTATTCTGAACTGAGACCATACTTTTTAAAAGATACGAATAGTGGACTTTTAGGATTTTAAAAGTGGCACTGAGGCAAAAATTTGGTTAAACATGTCAGTTGAGATTAGAGGAAATGGAACGCAGAGAAGTTGGACACCTTCACCTCTTACGGTCTGCAAGTCTTTGATGCCCTTTCTCCTCCTCCTCCTTCCAATCCCCTGCAACAATCTTGTACATACCTCTGACTTCTGTTTATCTAAAACCTCCTGATAAATCTTCCTAGGAACTGGTCCAGTTAAGCCAAGCCACAGTTGTGTCATGGCTCCCAAGACACACCATAGTATTGTTAAGGCCCGGAAGAAAACATTCCATAAAATCAGATAAGCCTGGATATTTGCAAATAAACCTTGTGACAAAACAGAACAAAACAAAATGCTCATTTGATTAAGCCAACACAATTTGATTTAATTCATTTTCAGCTACTTAACCAGGTTGAGTATATTTTCATTTTTTTCAAATTTAGTAGTTTAAAACTTAACATTTCTCATCCCATAAATAGTTGTTGTTAGGTGCCCATCAAGTCAGTATCCACCTCATAGTGACCCTACGTGCAACAGGCACAACACTATTGTCAATGCTTCTCTGCTATTTATAGGGTTTTCAATGGTGAATTGTTTTTTGAGAGTGGGTTGCCAGGTCCTTCTCCGAAGCCTACGGCACCCGGTGTTCCCAGGCAGTCTCCCATCCAAGTACTAATCATTCTGACCCTGGTTAGCTTCTGAGATCTGATGGGATCAGGCACCACAGTGGTATGGCTGCAGGCCTCCCATAAACAGGGATGCCTGGAATGAGTCTCTATGGTTGTTTTGGGTGACTATAGCTCCAAATTCACCCTTCCATTATGTTAAACTGATTTTTTTTAATGCTTGGGAGTTGAACCCAGGGCCTAGCACCTATTTTGCAAATGCTCTACCATTGGGCTGTATCCTCAGCTCATTTTTTATTTTTTTATCTTGAGACAGGGTCTCCTAAATTACACAGGCTACCTCTGGCTTCAAACTCGTGATCCTCCTGTCTCAGCCTCCTGAGTTACAAGGATTAGAGGCATGAAACTCCAAGCCTGGCTGTTGAACTGGTATTGAAACTGTTCTGGGCCCAGCACAGTGGTGCACACCTCTAATCCCAGCAATTCAGAGGTGGAGGTAGGCAGATCACGGGTTTGAAGCCAGAGGCAGCCTGCGTAATTTAGGGAGACTCTGTCTAAAGATAAAAAATTAAAAAATGGGATAGGCGTAAAGCCCAGTGGTAGAGCACTTACAAAGTACATGTGAGGCCCTGGGTTCAACCCTCAAGTACCACAAAGAAAGGAACAAACAAAGAACTGTTCTGGACAAAATGCCAGTAATTTTTCTAAAACAAATGTAATAACCAGGTTGCTGATGATTGCTAAGTTGTTAGAGTTGCTGCATTCTGTTGTTGGGTTTCAATATCCCTTCCTCTTCTAAGCACTGTGAGAGGCTATACCTAGACTTTGAATTCATTTGGTTTTGAGTGCTTTCAGTGTATTGCTCCATATTCCTAGGGATTATTAATGATATCTTGGTGTTAAGTGCTGGGGAATACCAGTTACTAAGCTGTGTTCGTTTTCTCAGTACAGTATTTAGAACTGCTCGTCAGTAAGTGGCTCTTCAAGAAGCCTTAAGGCTTTATAATTCTAAAAATGGTACAAAACAGTCCCTTTGGAGTGACTCTGAAGCACTGAAAGTGCCGAGGAGGGTGCTGGGTACTTTACATCCAGACAGAATGTTCAGGAGCTGCATTTGGTTTGCTGCTGAAGTCCTCATTGGCCTCAGAAGCTTCCGTAACATCTTAGCCAGAAATGATTGTAAGTCAGCCTGGCAGGTTGCTCTGCAGGGTTTCCAGAGCAGTCTTTTGTTGTACCTTTAGAGCTGGCAGCTGTTTAACTTCAGGCCTTAAGAACATTAATGGAGCATCTGACAGGGTCCAGCAGAGAAAAGGAGGAGGTGCCAGCAGTCAAAAAGAGTGGCTGTGCTATTTCCTCACCCTTCAGACCTCCTCCACCTATGTTCCAGAAGAATGAGTCCTTGCCTGAGGTAACTCTGGTCTCTAGTTTCTAACTTTGGCTTTTGGCTTGTGACTTCTGCTACATCCAGGAACAGACCGGCCTTTCAGAAGGCCAAAGATGGGATTAGTGCCTTTTGTTATGTCCCCTTGGGCTAGATGCTAACAGCGTCTTCACTCGTGAAATAAAAATGATGAGAACAGTACCACACAGAGAAATAAATGAGGTGATGTCTGGAAAGGGCACAATTTTGGCCTATAGTAGGTGTCCAACAAATGGGGCCTCTAATACTAGGAGAGAAGGTTGCTTTCAGGGTTACCTGTTGTTGCTTGTCTAAAAGAGGACTTGATCTCCTGACTCTAATATCTGAAACTCTGTACCTATAGCAACCTGCCAGGCTGGCCTCAAATTCACATCAATCCTCCTGCCTCAGTCTCTTGAGTGCTGGGATTGCAAGCATGGGTCACCAAGCATGGCGGAGAATAAACCCATCTTAACAATGGATTTTGATAGAGAGTGATAAGGACACTGAGATCTTTGGGAAGAGAGCGTTCCCTCTAAGTGGAAGGAAATCGAGGATTATTAAGGCTTGGGATAAACTTTCTCTATTTTGGAGTCTCTGTGGGGCAGGCTGTCCTGTGAGGTAAGGGTCAGTGAGCTCCTCTATTTCCTTGGATCTTTGTCCTTTTGGGAAGAACTGTCATTTAGTAACCCATTTATGTTGAGTCCTATGATTCCTTCCCTCTGTTATTAACCACTCCTTAATTTCTTTAAGTTAACTAGAACAAGACTGGAAAATGTGTGGGGGTAGGAACCCTAAATAAGCTTAATAAATATTTGTCTTAGAAAGAAAGTAAATAGGTACAGTATTATATAAATATAATTAGAAATGATATGTAGTTGAAAGCATATATATCTATCTTTAAGTGTGTGTGTGTGTGTGTGTGTGTGTGTGTGTGTGTGTGTATTCCCCACTTTTATATTTACTTTTGTAAATATATTTGTATTTGTAATGAAATACAGGGCCTCATGCTTTGCTTAGGCAAGCACTTCTACCTTTGAGCTACATTCCCAGTCCCAAAGTATATATTCTTAATATTTCCATTTTGATAATTTGTTTTTTTATTATTTCAGAAAAAAATATAGCCTTTTCTAGTTAATGTACTGATTTTGCAAAGAAGGAACTTAGTGGCCAAAATAGGGAAGTGATTCCCTCTATAACTCATAAATAATAGTAATAGCAGTGCTAAAATAAAATTACTTTCATTAATGTGGGTAAAACATTAAATCTGGAGCCTTTTTTTCCAAAATGATATTTTGTATGTAATATACAGCACACCTAAGTCATCAAATAATGATTGCCTGGGACAAGTAGGTTGGTCCAATACACAGCTGCAGATTTTATCTGAAGTCAAGTACACAAAAAGGCACAATTCAATTGCATTAAAAATGAGTTTCCTGAAATGAATCTGTATGGTTAGAAGTCTGAATACTGGTTCTCTTTGAGGGATGACAGTGGAAAAAAAGAGTCATGGGGAGAGTTTCTTGAATATTAGTGATACTTTGTTTCTTGCCCTACTTTGGGATACATGGATTAATTTGTGAAAAATTCATCTAACTGTATACTTAATGATTTGTGTGTATATAGTAATGTGCCATATAAGGATGTTTAGGTCAGTGAGAGATCATGTACATGACAGTGATCCCAGGAGATTATAATGGAGCTGAAAAATTCCTATCACCTGTGACATCACAACCAGCATATTACTCATGTGTTGATGGCGATGCTGGTATAAAAAAACCTACTGCACTGCCAGTCATATAAAAGTTAAGCACACATAATTATAGATAGTACTTTATACTTGATGATAACAAATGGCTTGCTGGCTTATGTATTTACAGTGCTACACTTTTTAACATTATTTAATTAAATTAATCTAAGTTTTGTTTTTTGAGAGACAGTCTCACTATGTAGTCCAGGCTGGCCTCAAACTTGAGATCCTCCTGTGTCACCACCTGAGTGCTGGGTGGGAACCACCATGCCTGGCTCATCAGTATTGTGGAGTGTATTCCTTCTGTTTCTAAAAAACCATGTATACCATATATTCTGAATTCTAATCCACACTCTTTCAAAAATCTTAGAGGGAAGATCCACATGGGATTCTAATTTGCATCTGATTTTGTAACCCTCTGAAACAATTGAAAGGGTATGGATTAGAAGTGAGAATATGTGGTGTATGATATTCTGTACTTTTTATATTTTTCAATTTGAAAAATTTATTTAAGCCAGGTGTGGTAGTGCACGCCTGTAATCCCAGAGGCTTGGGAGGCGGAGGCAGGAGGATCACAAGTTTGAGACCAGAGGCAGTCTGTGTAATTTAGGGTGACCCTATCTCAAAAAGTTAAAAAAAAAAAAAAAAGAAAAAAAAAGGGCTAGGGGTGCAGCTCAGTGGTCCAGCACTTGCAGAGCATGTAAGTGAGAGGCTCTGGGTTCAACCCCCACTACTGAAAAAAAAAAAAAAGAAAAAAAAAAAAGAAAAATTTCCTTAAAAGTATATATATTGGAAGGCTGAGGATGTAGCTCAGTGGTAAAGCTCTTGTCTAGCATGCACAAGGTCCTGGGTCTGATCCTCAGCACTGTCTTGTTAAAAAAAAAAAAGTATATTAGGTAGGTGCCATCTATATGTCCAAACTTGAAGTGCCATGTTTTACTCACATTAAAGGAAAGATTGAAAGAAATAGTGGCAGGACAGAAGCTCACATTTTAGAATGTTTGTATTTAATACTGCACCTTGGACCTTGTACTCTTTTCCTACAAATCCAGGTTCTCCAAAATTAGCAAATTTATTTAAGAAATGTAACAGATAAAAATCTACCTCATGGGACTCTTTTGCTCAAACCGTATGGAAAATTAGCAGAGGGATTGTTGATTTATGGTTTTTGCCATGAGCCCAGTGTAGACATGCTTGTCCCCTGTTTGGTCACTGTATAACCTTTTAACGTGCCCTTATCTGTTCTTCTATCCATCCCAGGCAGTAAAGGGGATGATAAGCCCTCCTTAGGTCCTTGAAAGGACCTTGTAGGTGGATGGAGGAGGGGTGGAGGTGCACGGCTGAGTTGAACAGAACTATTTCAGATGTTCAGCTTGTTTCCGTACTTCTGCTCTTCTTGGTGTGAAAAGCATGTATGTGCTAGTCAGGCCCAAGCATATTTTTCTTGAAATGAATGTTAGCACAGGAGGGAGTGGGAATTAATGGGTTTTTATCAGGAAATAGGAGGAGGAGGCGGCTGTGTGCTATTGATGTGGAACTGACCATGGCCTACCACCTATTTCTCATTCTTTGATCTTCTGCCATGATCTCCACCCCTAAAAGTTTCAATTAAACTATGCCATGGAAAATATGGCATCCTTCTAGGGCACCAGAGCAAATACAACTCTTGCAATTGTATAGTTTTTTTTAAAAAAAAATCTAAATCAATTATAGAAAATCTGGTCTGTTTTATATTTAAAATAGCTACTGCTTTCTAGAAATATTATAGTTTTCTCTGAGTTTGGCATTCCCATTAATTGGCTACTTTAAAAAATGACAAATAGGCCCAGCACAGCAGTGCACTAAGTGATGCAGGAGGCAGAGGCAAAGGATCACAAGTTTGAGGCCAGAGGTAGTCTCCATAACTTAGCAAGACCATGTCTCAAAATAAAAAGTAAAAATGGACTGGGGGTCCAACCCAGTGGTAGAGTACTTGCAAAGCAGGTGTGCGGTCCTGAGTTCAGCTCCCAGTACAATAAATAAATAAATAAATTAATTAAAAGAAAAAAAGAAATAAAAAGATATTAACCACTACATAAAGTTTTCCTCCCCCCCTCTTCTGTATGTGTATGTATATATTTGCATCCAGAATTTCTCAAAAATTCTTTTGAAATGTATTGGAAATTCCTTCAACTTCGTTTTCCCATTGTTGGTTGGAATATGAAAAGTATTATTATTTTTAACATATAGGTTGATTTCAGGAATTAAAAGTGCCCTCCTCACACTCTTGAAACATCCAGAAGTGATAAGAGCCCTTGTCAGCATTTTTATTTGAACATATTTATATAATCATAGTCATTCCTTGGCTATCATTCCCTGTCTAAGGTGTGCAAAGATTCCCAAGTCCCAGCTCTGTGTACCACAAAGCAGACAGACCAAAGACAGGACAGACTTTCAAGGAGTAAAGATTTGGACTTAATGGTGTTTAAAATTCACATTTTACAAAATCTTTGTCATATGGTCCAGCAATTCCTACTCATTATATACCAAATTCCAACTTAAGCAATACACAAAATGCTTCTTAAAGCTGCCTTTGTGTAGAAGGGGTGTGATTCTTCCTTAAGTTTAGAATAAATCATTGTATTTGACATAAATTCAAAGGGAAAATAGATCTCCAAAACTTTTTTTGTTCTTTACTTTTACTCTTTTGATCTTTCAGTGTACATTATTTGAAAGCCATGTCTTTAAAAATGCAATGAAGCATTCAAAATAATTTAAGGTGTAAAACGTCACATATAACTATTGTTTTTAAAGTTGCATATAGTTGAGAGGAGAAAATAAAAAGAGACAAATGAAACTACTACAGTTACTATGATGAGTTAGGTGGAGTTAGTAAAACAGAGACATAAGCACTGGTTCAATACTTATTTTGAGGCTCTGAGTTAAGTAACAAATCTTTTTCCCATTGAGTGATATTGAGAAACTCCTTCTAAAAATCATGTGCTTAGCAGCATATCCATTGAATAGATTCTGGCACTACTACTCCCAGCCTGTCTCCACATTCCAGTCCTATCTCTAGTTCAGAGATCTGAGAGCCAGAGTTAAAGAGAGATTTTAGAAAATAGGATTTTTTTTTTTTTCTTTTTGCTGTAATTCAACCTAAGGGCCTTTCATTTAGTTGTCATTCCTGGGGAAAAACAAAAACCTACCTTCAATCCTGATAATGCTTTCTCGGTCAGTTGCAGATAAGAGGGTTTTTGCCTTAAAGGAATGAGCTGATTTTGGTTTAGTTTTAAATGACTCTAGTGAATTTGTTGTCAAAGGAGATATGTGTGAATTTCATATAATCCCTATTATTTGCATTAAGTGGTACACAGTTTTCACTCGTTGGTACACAGTATTTTTATATGCTAACCCTTGTCATCAAAGCGTAAATTCTTATTTAAAATCATCAAAAGTTATCTTTCATGGTGTATATAAAGTAAGACTTGATTAATTACTGAGATGACTCTTTTTTTCCAATTGAAGACTTGTGGACCTTGCCCTTTATCTTACTGTGTTGTCTAGAAGTTCATTTACTTGTACCTAAGCCAACTGATGTCTATCAGAAACCAAAAGATAAGAATATTGAATGAACCTCCTGTTCCCCCAGCCCCAAATGCATCAAGTAGTTTAGCTGCTTCATGTTGTCCTATGTAATGTTCTTTAAAAAACAAACAAACAATAAAAAAGAAAAACAAGTAAACTTATTGCCACCATTTGGAAATTGGGTTGTTTCTCACAAAAATACAGATTTCTGTCTTTGTTACAAAACGAGGGGAACTGGTAATCCTAGGACTAACTTCTCCCAGTACAGTAATTGGCAAAGCTGAGTAGTAGCCAAATTGTACAAGAGAACAATGTAGGCTTTTTCTTAAACATGACCCATATTAACTCATTCATGTTACCAGCCTAGGTCTTTAGGTTTGAGATTCCTGTATGAGGCAGGGAGTGGGTTGGGCAAGATAAGACTGTGAGGGGAGCAAAAGATGTTTGGTGCTGTTGTCAGAAAGCTGGAATGACCCAACCCTAGAGTTTTGTGGTAAGGAATCTAGACTTTGGGTCAGACAGAGACAGGCTCCAATCCCTCTTCTGCCATTTACTGTGTCTTAAAACCTGGGGAAAATTGCATAAATGTTCTTAAAGTTCTTTCTCTTGTGTAACTGAAGATAATATCAGCTCCCTCACAGAGTTGGTGTGGAAAGTGATTATTTCCAGGACTAAAAGATTCATTAATTAAGAAATCTCCTAGTTACTTTAAAAAAATTGTTTACAGAATACTTACTAAAGTTCTGATAAGGCATATTTAGACATTTATTAAATGTTATCTATATTATCCAGTCAAGGGCTGGGATTTAGCTCAGTTGGTAGAGCACTGCTCTGCAGTCTCTGAGGTCCCGAGTTCGATTCCCAGCACCACAAAATGGGAGAAGGACGTGGCAATCCACTCCCAAGGCAATCCCGAAACAGTCAGCCATTGAAAACCTTATGAGGGTCGCTATGAGTTGGACTCGACTCGACGGCACCTAACAACAACAACAACAACAACAACAACAACAACAACATATTATCCAGTTAGCTATAATCAAGTAATTCAGAATTGTTCCTTACAGTCACAAAGGCAAAATTTTAAGTCATTTTCTCTTGAATATAATTCTTCTAAGAGAGTCACGGTGGCAGCCTTCTTGCTGAATAAAGTTCCCTACAATGTTTGGTTGGATTTCTGCATTCACTGTATCCACGCTTAAAAGAAGGCTGGGGTTTAGCTCAGTTGGCAGAGTGCTACTCTCTGCTCCCTGAGGCTCTGGGTTTGATCCCCAGCACCGCAAAAATTGGAGAAGGACCTGGCAGCCCACTCCTGTAACAATTCTCAAAACAACCAGCCATTGAAAACCCTATGAGGGTTACTATGAGTTGGACACAACTCAACAGCACCTAACAACAACATGCTTTAAAGACTGAAACTTCAGAGGTCATTCCTGGAGTGGGCAATAAGAGAAGTGTTAAACAAACAAACAAACAAACAAAAAAACCACAGGGAAAGACTAAGAATTTCTTTTTGTGTATGTAAGAATATGGTTAAATCAATTTGCTTAGACTAGAAAAATAGACGGGGCTGGGATTTAGCTCAGTTGGTAGAGCACTGAGCTGCAGTCTCTGAGGTCCCAAGTTCAATTCCCAGCACCACAAAAATAGGAGAAGGACCTGGCAATCCACTCCAAAGGCAATCAGGAAAACAGTCAACCATTGAAAACCCTATGAGGGGTCACTATGAGTCGGACACTGACTCGACGGCACACAACAACAATAACAACAGAAAAATAGACTTGACCTAGAAAACCCATTCAAAGGTGCATATTTTACAAGTGAAATTCATAACAAAGCCAACAGGAATCTTATAATAATTGACTGAAAATTCGACCTGCTTCAAATCCTTCCTTTAATTATCTTGTCTGCATAGGTCTATAAAGTTGTTAATATTGTTTAAGCTACAATAGCATCCCCAGGGTCAGCATTCTCCATTTGGCTGCCCATTAGAATCACCTGGAAGATTTTAAAAATTAGTACGGCCTCAGCCTTATTCCCATAGATCCTGATTTAATTGGTGTGATGTGGAGTCTGGATGTCAATATGAGCTCTATTGTGTGGCCTTATGTTCGCACTGAGTGTTGGTGTGGGGAAGACAAGTAAATCTCAAAAGAGCAGAGGCTTGACTATGGGTCTTTTCCTTATTCTTGACATTCATAGAACTGCTCTTGCTGGCTCAATGAAATGAGCCTTCAGTATGAGTGCAAAGGAGAGAGATAATGTTGGGCAAGTGGTTAGTCAACATTTGAGCCAGAGAAGGAAAGGCCATGCCAAACATGTCTAAGGTTATCTATGATGGAACTAGAAACATTTGAAGTGCACTTTATACTTTACACAGTATAGCTTACTTTATCATACCAATAACTTTTGAAATGGGAATTATTATTAATTTGGTGTTAAGGGTTGAACCCAGGGTCTTTTTTTCTTATGAATAATAAGCATGCACTCTTTAGCCATGCAATGGATATTATTATTATTTCCACTTTATATGGCAATAAAGGGCTGGGATTTAACTCAGTTGGTAGAGAGCTGCTCTGAAGTCTCTGAGGTCCCAAGTTTGATTCCCAGCACCACAAAATGGGAGAAGGACGTGGAAACCCACTCCCAAGGCAATCCCAAAACAATCAGCCATTGAAAACCCTATGAGGGTCGCTATGAGTTGGATATTGACTTGACGGCACCTAACAACAACAACAGCAATGGCAGTAAAAAAATCTACAACAGGCATGCATTTTCCCATAGCAACTTGTCACATTGTTGGCTTTTTTTTTTTTTTTGCAGTGGGGGTACATTACTGGGGGTTGAACAAGGGCCTTACACATGCTTCATAAATACTCTACCACTGAGTTGCAACCCCAGTCAAGTTTTTATTTTTATTTTGAGGCAGGGTTTAAGTTATGCAGGCTAACTCTGGCCTCAAACTTGGGATCCTATTGCCTCCACATCCTGAGCAGTTAGGATTACAGGAGTGCACCACTGCACCCAATCCATTTTGACTTTTTAAATAAAACTAAATTAATTTCTGAATTCCAATTTCTTAACATCTGTTGGTAGAGTGCCACTCTGTGCTCTCTGAGGCCCTCGGTTCAATCCCCAGCACCACAAAAACAGGAGGACAATCCACTTCTAAAGCAATCCCCAAACAATCAGCCATTGAAAACTCTATGAGAGTCGCTATGAGTCAGACCCAACTCACCAGCACCTAACAACCACCACCACCACCGCTGGCTCACATAGAACCCTAATCTTCTGCATATAACAGAGAGGGATGGAGTTTTGAACCTTGTTGGTCATCATTATCAATCTGCTTCTCCTGATACTCAATGTCCCTGTCATGTCCTGGTGTTTCACTGTTCAGTTCCAGGTAGTTCACAGAGGATGCTCCACCATAGTCATCTCTAAAGTCCGCAAGTTTGGCCATTGACAGCCACATTGCTATTCCCTAAGCTCTGGTCTTCCTCAGGCATCTTCGTGTCTAGCCTCCTTTCAACATCCAGGGACACAGGGAAGCGGGCTAGGCTTCCCTTCAGTGTAGAACCTTCTTCCTGTCCTTTCCCAGTCTTGCAGGGATCCAACAATTATTGAGAGTCCAGGTGAATCCTTGCCTTTCCTTGAAAACACACAAAACACTGCTGTATTTTGTGGAACAATGGAACCTCACACTCAGAACATAAAGATCTGACTGTTAAAGGGGAAAAGGGAAATAGTGTTTTAATGTGTCCGAGGAAGTCCCAAAGACATAAAGTGTTCTAAGTCAATGAGGCTGTGTACTGAGAAGTTTCCTTTCTAATCAGAATTAATCCATCAACCCAAGTGGGTCTTTAATACTTCCTAAATCCAAAATAACACCACATTCATTGAGGAGGTTTCAAATTAGACACTATATCAAGTCTCTGATAAGTAAAGATTGAGAAATCTTTACTTTTTTTTTTCAGTGTGAGGGATGGAACCCAGGGCCTTGTCTATGCTAGGCAAGTGCTCTACCCCTGAGTTACATCCCCAGCCTAAACCCTGAATCATTTATTTATTTATTTATTTATTTATTTATTTAGTGATATTTGGAGGTTGAACCCAGGGCCCCATAAATACTTTACAAGTGCTCTACCACTGGCCTGCATGCCAATTTTTATTTTTTATCTTGAGACAGAGTCTCATTAATTTATGCAGGCTGCCTCTGGCCTCAAATCTGAGATCCTCCTGATTCTGCCTCCTGAGTCACCAGGACTACAGGCTGTGTGCACAGCATCTGGCCTAAACCCTCATGAGTTGACTTACTTTGTTTGTTTGTTTGTTTAATTTTTGTGGTGCTAGCATTCAAACTTAGGCCTCACACATTCTAGGCAAGTGCTACACCAACTGAGCTATCCCCTCAGCCTCTGAGTTGACTTTTCATGGAAAACTCTTCAACAAATTCCTCTGCCTTCCCAATTAGCTCACTTTCCTTCTTCCTTTCCTTTCCTTTCCTTTCTCCATCCATCCTTCCTTCCTTCCTTCTTTCTCTCTCTCTCTTTCTTTTTTTCCTTTCTTTTTGGAGATATAGTCTCCCTCTGTAGCCTAGTCTACAGCCATATCACTCTGGCATCCGATCCCATCTGATCTTGGAAGCTAAGCAGGGTTGCGCCTGGTTAGACCTTGCATGGGAGATCACCTGGGAATACCAGGTGCTGTAGGTTTGGGCGAAGGACCCAGAAGACCACTCCTGAAAGAATCAGACATCAAAAGACCTATGAATAGCAGAGAAATACTGATAATAGTGCTGGATATGGCAGTGTTGGGTAGTGTTTCATTCTGTTGTATATATATATGTCAGACCTGACTGGACAGCACCTAACAATAACAATAACATGTATCCCAGGCTGGCCTCAAACTCACTATATATCCCAGGCTGGACTTGAACTCTCCACTTTCCTGCCTTAGCCTCCCAAATGCTGGGATTATAGGTGTATGTGACCATACCCAGCTTTAGCTTTATTCTTATGAGGCCTCTTGAGCATTAATAGTTACTTGTCTTTGTCATTGATTTTTTTTTTTTTCAATACTGGAGGGTTGAACCCAGGGCCTTGTATATGCTAGACAAGTGCTCCACCACTGAGCTGCACACACACACACACACACACACACACACACACACACACGCTGTCCCTGTTTTTGTGGTTGGGTCCCTCTAAGTAGTGCAGGCTGCCTCTGGCCTTGGAATTACAATCTTTCTACCTCAGCCTCCAGAGTCGCTGCGATTACAGGCTTGTGCCAGTGCCTGGCTCTGTCATTGGTCCTTATTTTAATAGTCACATATCTAGTTCTTGAACAAGAAGAATTTAGTTTAGTCAATAAGTGCTTACAGATCTTTGGGAAAACATGGAAGTTCTCAGGCTTCTATAACCTCCACTCTCAGCTGTGGATACTTGGACTGTAAATATAATGCAGCTCAGTTGTTCTCTAGCATAATTATTCAGTAGTAATTTATAGGTTCTTTTGTTCTGTTGTTTGTTTTTGTTTCACTTGCTCTTGAGACAGGGTGTTGTTATGTTGCCCCTGCTGGCCTTGAGTTTAGGATCCTCTTGCCTCAGCCTCCTTAATTGCTGAGATTACAGATATGTGCCATGTGCCTAGATACTACTACTAATAGAATTCTAGATTGTTCGTCCCTCTTGCAAAAGAAAAGCCAAGCCTTTTCTGAGGTTGAAGTTATATCTCATAAAAGACTTCATGGCATCCAATGAAGAGAGGTCAGCAAAGAACACACACAGATATGGAAGTTTATAATCTATAGGGTGAAATATTGTTTCATTATTAGAATGGATCCTGGAGGGAACTGAGGACTGGAAGAGAAAAGTGGGCATTCTGGTTTTCTGGAAGATTCATATATTGGTGCCTTCGATAATAATAGCTGATACTTATTGAATACTAGTTCTCACAAAAAACTTGCTGTAGGCAAGAATTATTATTAGTTCTATTTTGTGGCTGAGGATACTGAGTCACAGGGAGGTTACAAACCCAGGTTTTGTTGTCAAAGTAACCCACCTGGGGGAATGGAATTGGGATTTGAACTCAGGCAGGATAGCTTTTAGTAGTGATGGTTGCTTGAAATAGGCTTATTGGCTTTAATCCTGGGAGGATCTGGGGCACTGATCAAAAATGTCACCTTTCTATAAAAGGCTCCTTCCCCAGAGAAGTGCTGTCCAGCCTTCATATTGGTGGAGTGGCACCAGCATGCTTGCCCTGGAATCCTCCAAGCCCAGGAGCCCTTGTGCACTTTGAATGTATACAAAGCCATCAGCAAGAGCTAAACATTTCCTTTTCTAACTTCCTTCGTGGTTTAGCAAGTAAAACAGTTACCTTAATCATCTCAGGGTCCAAGGGTTGGAACTTTGCTTTTTCCTAAGTGATGATTTTCTGGGAAGGTTCCTAACTAAGAAAACATCTTGGCAAAAAGGTAAAAAATTGACTACTCAGTGACTATCAAGATGAGAGGCTCAGGACCTTTGGACCATTGACACAGGTCATCTATTTGGCGGTCATGCAGGATTTCTGGGGGACCAGCACACTCTCACTAACCTCCTTTTAAGCCACCAGACATGGAGATACAGACTTGATATACTAAAATAAAATTATAAAATGTGAACTTTTTTGGGAGGGTAGAGTGGTGTATCTGAAGAATAAAATAACAGAACAAAATCATAAAATAAAATCATACACACTACCATGCCAGGCTAAGCCTTTGTTTTTCCTTTGTGAAGGAGCAGACCCTGAGAGCCTTGCACATGCTAGGCAAGTGACCTACCACTGAGCCATGTCCTCCGGCCCCCAAATGTATCCTATTTCTCAGATTATACAATTTTTAAGGCACTTTGGTCTAATAGTTCACAGACTGCACCAAATTCCAGATGACAGTGTTGAGTGTTGAATTTAAAATTTGGTGTTTGTGATTGTTAATGATTTGCAGCATGCAATAAAGAGGGGGAGACAAGTGGGCTATTCACATTCTTTGCTCCCAATAATTCCATTTTTCTTTTTCCTTTCTTTTCTTTTTTTCTTTTTTTCTTTTTCTTTTCTTTTTTCTTTCTTTCTTTCTTTCTTTTTTTTTTTTTTTTTTTTTTTTTTTTTTTTTTTTTTTTTTTTTTTTTTTTTTTTTTTTTTTTTTTTTTTTTTTTTTTTTTTTTTTTTTTTTTTTTTTTGGTGGTGGGGATTGAACCAAGGACTTGTGAATGCTAAGCACATGCTCTACTACTGAGCTATACTCCCAGCTTCCTAATAATTCCTTTTGAATGTAGAATTGGATCAGTTTATACCCAGAATCTCTTCTGGCTTACACTTTTTCTTCTTTCTCTGTGCAAACTCTCTCCTTTGTTTAGACTGAATCTTTTCTGAATTATCACTTACTGAAACTCTTGCTGTCTATCAAGGACCAGCTTCCTGATGCTGTCCTTGATAACTTTGTTCTTCTTTGTAGTGCTTACCCCATCCTTCCTGATTTCCTGTTATTTACATATACATTTCACTTCACCTTCTTGTTCACAGCTTGGAAAAATTTTTTTGCCCATGGACTCATAGTACATGTCTCAGGCTGTACGTGCTATGCAATCTCGGTTGTAATTACTCAACTCTGCTATTGTAGCCTGAAAGCAGCCATAGTCAGTATATAAATGAATTGATGTACTGTGTTCTAATAAAATTGTGCTCTAATAAAACTGTGCTTTAATAAAATTTCAGTTTAGACACTAAAATTTGAATTCCATATACAATTCGGTGGCATTAACCCACAATGTTGTACAATCATCATGACTATCCATCTCCAGAATTATTTGTCATCTCAAAAGGAAACTATGCACCCATTAAGCAATAATTTCCCATTCCTCTACCCCCATGGACTCTGGTGACTACCATTCTACCTTTTATCTCTATGAATTTGCCTATTTTACATATCTCATATAAGTGGAACCACACAGTATTTCTCCTTTTGTGTCTTATTCACTTAGCATGTTTCAAGGTTTATCCATGTTGCAGCATGTCTCAGAACCCCATTCATTTCCCGGTTGAATGATATCCCATTTTATGTGTATACCACAGTTTGTTTTTGTTCATCTGTTGGTAGACACAGGTTGTTTCTACTGCTTGGTGATTGTGAATACCTGAAATGAACTTTGGAGTGCAAGCACTTGTTTGAGTCTCTGTTTTCAATTGTTTGTGCTTATATTCCCAGAAATAGAATTGCTAAGTCATATTGTTAAATCTATGTTTACATCTTGAGAAACCATTATACTGTTTTCCACAGTGAATACACCATTGCATATTTCTACTAGCACAAAAGTTCCACTTGCTCCACATCCCAGCCAACACTTATTTATTTATTTATTTACTTATTTATTTTTGCCTATTTTTAAATTAGGCTGATTGTCTTTTTATTGTTGAATGGTAGGGATTTTTTTAAATATATATTCTGGATACAAGATCCTTATCAGATTTAGAATTTAGAAATGTTTTCTCCCATTATGCAGATTGTTAAGTGTGTCTTTTGATGTGCAGTTTTTTTGTGTGTGTGCTAAGGATGGTAGGCAAGTGCTCTGCTGCTGAGCCACATTTCCATCTCTACCAGATGTTTTAAAATTTTGATAAAATCCAATTTATCTATTTGTTATTTTGTTGCTGTGCTCTTGGTGTCATATTTTAAAAACAATTGCCAAATTCAAGTTCATGGAGATTTACTCCTATATTTTCTTTTTTTTTTAAATTTACTTAAAATTAAAAAAAATTTTTAAGGACAGAGTCTCTTTCTCTCTCTCTTTCTTTCTTTCTTTCTTTCTTTCTTTTTTCTTTTATTTTTTCATTACTAGGGAGTTGAATCCAGGGCGTCATACATGATTTTTGCAAGTGCTTAAACACTGAGCTGTACTCCCAGCACCATACTTGGAGGGTCCCTCACATACTTTGCAAATATTCTCCCACTGGGCTTTACCACCAGGCTCTATTTTATTTTTTTCTTGAGACAGAGTCTCACTAAATTATATAGCCTGTCTCTGGCCTCAAATCTGTGATCCTCATGCTTCTACCTTCTGTGTTACTGGGCTTACAGGAGTGAGCCACTGTGCCTGGAAAGCCAAGGTCTCTTTATGCAACCCAGCTGGCCTCAAACTTGTGATCTTCCTGCTTCAGCTTCCCTAGTTTTAAGGTTACAAGTGCATACTGTGATGCCCAGTGCTCCTATGTTTTCATCTAAAAGTTTTAACTTCGGTCTTTTATCTACCTGAGTTAATTTTTACATATAGTGGAAAGCATAGTTGTAACTTCATTCTTTTGCATGTAGATATATTGTCTCAGTACCAAGTATTGAAGAAACTCTTCTTTCTCCAATGGCTTGTCATGGTATCCTTGTTGAAAACCAGTTGACAATAGATATATAGGTTTATTTCTGGACTCCCAATTATTTTCCATGTTTCTGTATGTCTAATTTATGCCATTAACACATTGTTTTGATTACTATGTTGTTGTTGTTGTTAGGTGCTGTGGAATTGTGTCCCACTCATCCCGACCCTTATAGGGTTTTCAATGGCTGATTGTTTCAGGATTGCCTCAGAAGTGGATTGCCACTTCCTTCTCCCATTTTTGTGGTGCTGGGAATTGAACTCGGGTATCAGAGACTGCAGAGCCGAGTTCTACCAACTGAGCTAAATCCCAGCCCCTTTGATTACTATAGCTTTGTGATAAGTTTTGAAATCAGGAAGTATGAGTCCTCCAACTTTGTTTTTATTTTTCAAGATTGGGATATCCTGTAATATGAGTTTTAAGATTGGCTTTTCCATCTCTGTAAAAAATGTCTTTGGGATTTTGATAGGGATTACATGGAATCTGAGAATCTCTTTGGGAAACATTGCCATCTTAACTATATATATATATATATATATATATATATATAAATATGTATATATATATATATATATATAAACACATATATATATATATATAAATATGTATATATATATATAAACATATATATACATATATACATATATATTTAAGGTGCTGGAGGGTTGAACCCATGGCCTTGCACATACTTTACAAGCAATCTACCACTTGGCTGCAGCCTATTTTTTACTTTTTTAAATTTTGAGACAGGGCCTTGCTAAATTGTGCAGGCTGGCTCTAGCCTCCAACTTGTGATCCTCCTGCCTTTGTCCCTGAGTTGCTGGGATTACAGGTATGCACCACCACTCCTGGTTCATCTTAACAATATTAAGTCTTCCAATTCATGATCACAGAATGTCTTTCTATTTATTTATGTCTCTGATTTCTTTCTGCAATGTTTTATAATTTTAATTGTACAAATTTTTGGCCTCCTAGCCAGGCGCAGTGGCACACGCCTGTAATCCCAGTGGCTGGGGAGGCGGAGGCAGGAGGATCGCAAGTTCAAGACCAGAGGCAGTCTGTGTAACTTAGTGAGACCCTGTCTCAGAAAAACAAAAACAAACAAACAAAAAACAACCTACAAAATGGGCTGGGGGTGCAGCTCAGTGGTCTAGGCCCTGGGTTTAATCCCTAGTACAAAAAAAAAAAAAAAAAAAAAAAAAAAAAAAAAAAAAAAAAAAGTTTCTGGCCTCTTTGGCTAAACTTATTCCTAAATATTTTATTGTTTTTGATTTTATATTCTGTAACTTTGTGGAATTTATTTATTAGCTTTGACAGTGTTTGTATGAGTGTTTGTACTTTTCAGGATATATATATATATTTTTCATACGTGGCTTTTATCATTTTGAGGAGGACTCCTTTGATTCCTCCTTTGTGGCATGCTTTCTTGTGAAAGGTTTTTAAGTTTTGTCAAGTGCTTTTTCTACTTTAGCAGAGATGACCACTGTTTCGGAGTAGAGCTGGATTAGACTTTGATCTCATGCACCTTTCTCTCTCTCCATGCTTCCACTTGCCACAACCTAACAGAATGGCACATATAACACATGGTATTTTGAAAACTTAAATATTAGGAAGAGAAAAATAATGATTAATATTTATAATAAACTGACCTTTGAATTTTGCAGAACTGAAACATGACATGTTTCTCTAAAAACATAGATGACAAGTATTTTTGGGCCAATTTACAGGCAAGAGTTTTATGAAAAGCAAATAACGTTGTTTAAATTTTAATATGTGAGATCCTACTTCTAATGCCCTTTCTTTTGTAATGTATGCAATTGTCAAATTCTGGTTGAAGTTGGGCACAGTGCTGCAAACCTGCAATTCCAGTGACTCAGGAGGCTGCTGCAGGAGGATCAGAAGCTCGAGGCCAGAGGCAGCCTGCAAAAGTTAGTGAGATGCTGTCTCAAAATAAAACATAAAAAAAGAGACTGGAGATGTGGCTCAGTGGTAGAGCACTTGCCTAGCATGATGAGGCCCTGGGTTCAACCTCCCCAGTACTGAAAAAAAAAATTCTAGTTGAAGTAGCTACATGAATACAAAGGGACAATAGAGAGAAGCTTTCCATGGCTGGGAAGAGAAGACAGAAACCCAGATGAAAACCAGCCAACTCTGAGGCAAGGGAGTGAAAAGCACTCAAGTATGGAAAGTAACCGTATCTTTATCCAACTATTCACAGGGGCTGTATTGGAAGAAAAGAATTTGCAGGTCTCATTTCTAAAACCTGTATTATAAAGTGCTTCCAACTTTCCAACTTAAGAAATAGTAAGGATTTTGACTATACTTACACAAGCAGTAAAACAGTTATAAACAATGACATATATGTTATTAAGGGCTGGGATTTGGCTCAGTTGGTAGAGTGTTGCGCTGCAGTCTCTAAGGTCCCGAGTTCAATTCCCAGCACCGAAAAAATGGGAGAAGGGCCTGGCAATCCACTCCCAAGGCAATCCCGAAATAGTCAACCATTGAAAACCCTATGAGGGTCGCTATGAGTCTGATACCGTCTCGACGGCACCTAACAACAACAACAACAACATATGTTATTAAAGAGGTTCCTATAACAATAGTGTGTACTGTAATCATTAGGCAGAACTTAATACTTCTAGTAGAAAAATTCCTCTTATTGTTGTTAGGTGCCCTCAAGTTGTGTCTGACTCCATAGTGACAACAGAATGAAACACTCCCCAATTCTGTGCCAGGCACATGATCTTATTTATGTTTAAGCTCATTGTTGCAGACACTGTGTCAATCCATCTAGTTAAGGGTTTTCCTTTATTATCGTTGACTTGTTACTCTCCCAAATATGATGTCCTTCTCCAGAGATTGGTTTCTCATCACTACATGTCCAAAATATGTAAGGCGCAGTCTAGCCATCCTTGCTTCCAAGGAACACTCTGATTGCACTGCTTCTAGGTTAGATCTGTTGGTTCTTTTGGCAGTCCACGGTATATTCAATATTTGTCTCCAGCACCATAATTCAAGAGCATCAGTTCTTCTCTTGTCTCCCTTATTCAATGTCCAGCTTTTACAACCATATGATGTGAATCAGGTGTACCTTTGTTTTCAATATGACATTTTTACTTTTTAACACTGTAAAGAGGTCTTTTACAACAGCTTTTCCCACAGCAATGCATTTTTTGATTTCTTGACTGCTTCTTCCATGGGTGTTGATTGTAGAACCAAGTAAAGCAAATCTTGGATAATCTCAATCTTTTCGCCATTTATCATGAAGTTGCTTACTGATCCAGTTGTAAGGATTTTTGTTTTGTTTACCTTGAGTCACAATCCATACTTGAAGACCGTGTTCTTTGATCTTCATCAGTGTTTCAAATCTTCTTCACTTTCAGCAAAGTTGTATCATCTGCATAACACCGGTTGTTAATGAATCTCCCTCCAATCATGATGTGGTGTTCTTCATAAAGTCCAGCTTCTCAGATTATTTGCTCAGTATAGAAATTGAAGAGGTATGGTGAAAGGATACAGCCCGGACACACACCTTTCTTGACTTTAAACCAAGCAGCGTTTCCTTGTTCTGTTCGAATGACTGCCTCCTGGTCCATATACAGATTCCTCACAAGTAAAATTAGGTACTCTCCCATTCTTTGTAGTGTTATCCATAATTTTTTATGATCCACACAGTCAAATACCTTTGCATGGTTGATAAAAACAAAGATAAACACCTTTCTGGTATTCTATGCTTTGGGCTAATGTATATCTGACATCAGCAATGATGTCCCTGGTTCCATACCCTCTTCTGAATCCAGCTTGATTTCCCAACACTACTCTGTCTATATACTGCTACAATTGCTTTTGAATGACCTTTAGTAAAATTTTGTTTGTGTGTGATACTAATGATATGGTTGCTAGTTTCCACATTTTGTTGGATTTCCTTTCTTGGGAATAGGCACAAATATGGATCTCTTAAAGTCAATTCACCAGGTATCTGTTTTCCAAATCTCATAGCATGAACAAGTTAGCACCTTCAGTGCTGCATCTGTTTGTTGAAACATCTCTATTGGTATTCCATCAATTCCTGGAGCCTTATATTTCACCAATTCCTTCAAGGCAACTTCCACTTTGTTCTTCAGTACCATTGGTTCCTAATCATATGCAATCTTTTGAGATGTTTGGTTATCCACCAGTTCTTTTTGCATAATGACTCTGTGTATTCCTTCCATTTTCTTCTGATGTTTCCTGTATCGTTTAATATTTTCCCTGTATAATCCTTCATTATTGCCGCTTAAGGCTTGAATTTTTTCTTCAATTCCTTAAGCTTGAGCAAAATACAGAGTGTTCTTCGCTTTTGGTTTTCTGTCTCCAGCTCTTTGCACATGTAGTTATAATATTGGATTTTGTCTTCTCTACCTGCCCTTTGAAATCTTCTGTTTAGTTCCTTAGGCATCATCGTGTCTTCTTTTCACTCTAGCTACTTGACATTCAAGGACAAGTTTCAGAGTCTCTTTTGACATGTAATTTGGTCTTTTCTGTTTTTCCTGTCTTTTAAAATAATCTTTTGCTTTCCTTATGAATAATGTCTTTGATGTCATGCCACAACTCATCTGGTCTTACATCATTAGTGTCTAATGCATTAAACCTGTTCTTGAGGTGGTCTCTGAACTCAGGTGGGATATACTCAACGTCCTATCTTGGCTCTTGTACATTTGCTTTAATTTTCTACAGTGATTATGTTGTTGTTGTTAGGTGCCCTTGAGTCAGTGTCTGACTCATAGCCACCCTATGTACAACAGACGAAACACTATTGCTGTGCTTCTTTGTTATTCATAGAGTTTTCAATGGCTGATTATTTTGGGGGAGTGGGTTGCCAGGTCCTTCTTCCAAGTCTACAGCACCTGGTGTTCCCAGGTGGTCTCCCATCCAAGTACTAACCAGGTCCAACCCTACGTAGATCTGATGGGATCAGACACCACAGTAGTAGGGCTGCAGGAAAAATGATTATAAATAATACTAATTCAAAATGGTAAAAAAAAAAAAAAAGGATTCTGAAAGTTTTCATTGTAAAGAAAAGATAAATGTTTGAAAAGACAGACAGGTTTGTTGCCGGGTGAGGTGGATTACATGACTGTAATCCCAGCCTGCAGAAGGCAAAGGCAGGAGAATTATGAGTTCTAGGCCAACCTGGGCTATGTAGTGAGACTTTGACAAAATAAATAAATAAATAAATAAATGAAAATTAAAAAAAAAATAGCTGTTTAATCCTTATTTAAGCATTATACAATGTATACATGTATCAAAACATTACCTGGAGCTGGCTTGGTGGCACAAACCTATAATTCCAGCATGTGGGAGGCTGAGGCCAGAGGATTGCTGTGAGTTCAAGGCCAACCTGGGCTACATAGTAAGTCAGGTCAGCCTCAGCTACAGAATGAGACTCTGTCTCAAAAATCCAAAACAAGCAAACAAAAGCAACCTTCCCCCCAAACATTACATGTTGTTGTTGTTAGGTGCCGTCGAGTCGGTATCCGACTCATAGTGACCCTCCTAGGGTTTTCAATGGCTGACTGTTTTGGGATTGCCTTGGGAGTGGATTGCCAGGTCCTTCTCCCATTTGTGGTGCTGGGAATTGAACTCAGGACCTCAGAGACTGCAGCGCAGCACTCTACCAACTGAGCTAAATCCCAGCCCCTAAAACATTACATAGTATGCATTAATATTATAATTTTTAATTATTTATTTTTGGTGGCATTATGTATCAAACTTAGGACCTTGTGCATGCTAAGCATGTGCTCTGCTATTAAGCTACACTCTCAGTTCTAATTTTTATATTCTAATGCATTAGATTGAAGTAAATTTTAAAAAGAACCTGTTGGCATGATGCTGGCCTGTAATCCTAACACAGGAGGCTGAGACAGGAGGATCTTGTGCTCAAGGCTAGCCTGGGCTACACAGAGAATTCCAGCCCAGCCTGGGATACAAAGTGAGATTTTATCACAACAATCACAAACGACAAGAACAACAAAAATGAAAACACACAACAGGAAACATAACGAAGCAAAACAAACAAAAACTACAAAAGAACACCACCAAAACCCCCAACCCAACAAATTAACAAAATGAAAAAAAAAATTATGGCTGTAAAAAAGCTGTGGAACAATTCAAATGAAAAAAAGGAGAGATTAAAGACAAAGCCAATATTGGTTCTTTGAGAAGTTCAACAGAACTGATAATACTTATAAAGAAAAAGAGCAAATAACAAATTCCACAATGAAAAGAGCGATAGATAATACTACAAATCATGCAGAGTCCAGGAATATAAGAAGATATAATGAACAAATTTATGTCAATATGTTTGAAAATTTAGGTGCTAGAAAAACATAAGTTTCAACACTTAACGTGAGAGGAAACGGGGAAAGTCATTTGGTGTTATGTTGATTACATTGGACCTTTTCCCTATGGAAAGAGAAGCAACATATTCTTACTAGAATTGACAGCTTCTCTGAATATGAGTTTGCCTTCAAAAGAAATTATTTATTTATTTATGGTGTCTAGAGGTTGGGGGAGGTTTGAACCCAGGGCCTTGTTCATACTAGGCAAGCGCTCTACTACTGAACTGCACCCCAAGCACCATTTTTATTTTATTTTATTTTTTGAGACAGGGTCTTACTAAGCTGCACAGATTGCCTCTGGCCTCAAACTTGTGGTGCCTCAGCCTGAGTTGGGATTACAGGTGTGCACCACTGTGGCTAGCTCAAGAGCAATTTATTTATACTGAAGAAAAGTGTTTTAAACTAAGCGGGAAAACAAACTAATTTAAAATCGCTTTTGAAGAATGAAGAAAACAAATCTCAAGATGTCTGTGAGAGTTCTGAGTCATCGGCAGTCAATGTTCTGAAGACTGAGACCTGTCCAAGGGGAAATCATTCTACTTTCAGGACCTGGGCACTCCTGCCACGTGAGGACCATGGACAATGATCTTCCCTCCAGTGGATGCAGCAACAAAGCCCCATCTTGGAAGCAGAGGGCCGGCCTCACTGGGTATCAGGCCTGCTGGTGCCTTAACCTTAGACTGCCCAGCCTCCATAATGGTGAGACATAAATTTCTGCTTTTTAAAAATCACCCAGTTTTATTAGTTAGTTATAGCAGCACAAACAAAGATGGACATTGGTAGCAGATTTGGACTGTAACTACAAAAATCACCTGCAAATATGGAAGTGACTTTTGACTTGGGTAGTGGGCAGAGCTGTAAGAGCTTGAGGTGCATGCTAGGGGAAGTCTGGAGAGCTGTGGGTGGAGCACTAAGAGTTGGTTCTGGTGACTGATCGGAAGAAGAGGAGAGGGGCAAGGAGAACCTCATTGTTCTGGGAGATAACGAAAGGGTTGGTTCAGAGGGTTGGCAGAAATAGAGATCATAAAGGCAATTCTGATCATATCTTAGATGGAAATGAAGAACAAGGTAGTAGAAACTGGAGGAAAGGCCATCATATCTGCAAAGTGGCCGAGGACTTGGCAGCACCACGTCTATATTCTAACATGAGATAGATGATCCTGGACTATCTTGGTCCTATTACATGCCACAATGAGAAGCAACCCCCTGACTACAACAATGGAATGGCTAATTCTCAGTTAAGTCACCAGCTCAGGCTAGGGGTGTAACTCAGTGATATAGCACTTGCCTAGATAGCACCAGATCCTGGGTTTAATCCCCAGCACTAAAAATAAATTAAAAAGAAGTCACCAGTTTAAGGCCAAATTTTGGGATTGGAGTGCAGTTCTGTAGAATGTGGTGTATACAAAGATAGGAGGCTCTGTTCCCAAGAAATGGAAGAAAGATTGGTGCTTCTCACTGTCACCTTAAGAATTTCCTTCACAAGCCAGGCGCGGTGGTGCATGTCCATAATCCCAGCGGCTCAGGAGGCGGAGACAGGAGGATCGCAAGTTCAAGACCAGAGGCAGTCTGTGTAATTTAGCGAAACCCTGTCTCAAAAAGTAAAAAAATGGGCTGAGGGTGCAGTTCAGTGGTCCAGCACTTGCAGAGCATGCAAGTGCGAGGCCTTGGGTTCAACCCCCAGTACCACACACACACACACACACACACACACACACACACACAAAAATAGAAAAAAAAAAAAAGAAAAGAATTTGCTTCCCATCCTGCCCTCTTAAACTGTGTTGGATTAGAAGTCCTGGTACACAGGGAGAATGATTCTTCCAATCAGATTATCACCAAGCACTAACGTATGACAACTGCCTGCTCACTTGGCTCCTCATACTACCTTCAACTTGCCTCCTTTGGGGAGCATTGTGCTCCAGATGCCTGTGGGATGTGCTTCATTTTCTGCCTGAAACTTCTCCATTGCTGTAACTATGATGAGCTCACCATGCACAGACCTAAATCCCAGGTTACAATTTTAATGCCTTGAAGATAACTCTTAGCCAGTAGGGGATGGGAGTTGGTGGATTAGTACTTGTCCTGGTGGATCCTCAGGTGGAAAAATTTTTGTGTTACTGAGGGCTGAACATAGGGGCCTCCCACAAGCAAGGCAAGTGCTCTACCACTGGGCTGCACCCCCAGCCTCTTTTTTATTTGAGGCTAAATTGTGCAGACTGCTTCTGGTCTTGAACTTGTGATCCTTTTGCTTCAGCCTACTGAGTCTCTGGGATTACAGGCATGCGCCACTATGCCTGGCTTCAGGTGGACAATTCTGAGAAGCATTCTCTATGTTCCTTAGAACTAACTGCCATTGATAGAGCACCCTTCTCTACTCATTTCTTCTTCCTTATCGAATAGTATCTCATTCCTCATTACAGGTTCTTGGAATTATTTCTCAAATAAATTACATACCCCAAAGTCTTTGGATCATGAATCTGCTTTCAGGGGAAGTATAAACTTAGATATTCTGGAGATGATCAGATTTGGTTCAAATTCTAGGTTTGCTACTAATTAGTTGCATGACCTCGGGGGAAAAAAAATCCCTTAAATTCTTGGGGCTCAGTTTCTTCATCTGTAAAATAGGAATAATTATCATACCTACTTCATAGGATTGCTGTTAGGATTAAATAAATTTGATGGTCACAAAGCAGGTCTACAGCCATACTACCCTGGCATCCAATCTCATCAGATCTCAGAAGCTAAGCAGGGTCAGGCCTAGTTAGTACTTGTATGGGAGATCGCCTGGGAATACCAAGCCTTGGGAAAAGGACCTGGCAGCCCACTCCTGAAACAATCAGTCATTGAAAACTCTATGAATAGCTGAGTGCTGCAGTGCATGCCTGTAATCCCAGCAACTTGGGAGATCAAAGTAGGAAGATCAACTGGTTCAAGGCCTGTATAATTTAGCAAGACCCTGTCTCACAATAAAATCAGAAGGGACTGGGGGTGCAACCCAGTCATAGAGCACTTGCAAAGTATATGCAAGGCTCTGGGTTCAGCTCCCTAGAACAGAAAGAAAAAAAAAAAAAAAGAAAATGAATAGCAGAGAAGCACTGATAATAGTGCCGTAGATGGCACAGGGTTGGGTAGTGTTTCATTCTGTTGTACATAGGGTCGCTATGAGTTGGACATGACTCCAAGGCATTTAACAATAACAACAGTCACAAAGCACTTTGAACTGTGTCTAATACATTGTAGACACCACATAACTGTTAGCTTTTACTGTCTGAAGATCATTTTTTCTAGTGAGGTACTCAATTTTTTTTCAGTACTGGAGGTAAACCTAGGCTGTTGCACATGCTAGGCAAGTGCTTTACCACTGAGCTGTAACTCAGCCCCTTTTTTATTTATTTTTATTTATTTTTTATTTTATTTATTTATTTATTTATTTATTTATTTTTTGGCAGTACTGGGGGTTGAACCCAGGGCCTCGCGCCTGCATGCTCTGCAAGTGCTGGACCACTGAGCTGTACCCCCAGCCCATTTTTTACTTTTTGAAACAGGGTCTCGCTAAGTCATGCAGACTGCCTCTGGTTTTGAACTTGCAATCCTCCTGCCTCTGCCTCCCAAGCCGCTGGGATTACAGGCATGCGCCACCACGCCCGGCTTCCTTTTTCATTTTTTAATTTTGAGACAGGGTCTTGCTAAGTCACCCAGGCTCCTGCAGGGATAAACCTGTGATTCCCCTGCTTCAGCCTCTTGAGTAACTGGGATGACAGGTATATATCACCATGCCTGGTTTGGAGCCACTTTTTAAGTGTGGGCTGCCCATAGTGACTTCTTTTTAAAGAGTATGAATGTAAAGGGGGTGAGAGGAATGACTGTACAGTAGAGAAACTGTTTTGACCAGGTGGTCAAAGTTCATATCAACTTAGCATAAGTCATGACTTAAGTCATGCTGATAGTATGTATCCTTGATACAATGTGAGGAGAATAGTACTTTACCTGTATGGTCTTGACCCCCAAACCTATAATCCAGTCTAGTCATGAGAAAAATATCAGACTGATCCCAAACGAGAGACATTATACAAAATACCTGACCAGTATACCTCAAAACTCTTCAGGCCATCAAAAACAGGAATGTTTGAGACACTGTCAAGCCAAGAGGAACCTAAGGGGACATGATGGCTAAATGTAATGTGGGGTCTTGGATGACATCTTAGAACAGAAATAGGACATTGAGTAAAAACTAAGGAAATCTGACTAAAGTATGGATTCTAGTTAATAATGTAATAGCAATGTAATGACTGGGCATGGTGGCTCACCCCTGTAACCCCAGTAACTTGGGAGGCAAAGGCAGAAGAATTGCAGGTTCAAGGCCAGAGGCAGCCTGAGTAAATTGGCAAGACCCTATCTTAAGATAAAAAATAAAAAATGGGCTGGAGATGCAGCTCAGTGGTAAATCACTTGCAAAGCATGTATAAGGCCCTGAGTTCAACCCTCAAGCACTGCAAAAGATAAAATAAAATAATAATAGTAATAATAATGATAGTAATAATAATAATAATGTAATTGCTCATTAATTGTGACAAGTGAACTATACTAACATACGATGTTAAAAATAGGCTAAACTGGGTGTGGGATATGTGGATATTCTCTGTACTACCTTTGCAATTTTTTAGTAAATTACTTCTACACTTTAAAGTTTATTTTAAAAACAAAACTTTGAGAAGTATGAAGTTTATTAGAAGGAGATATGAATACAACCAATACTTTTATGCTGTTAAGTGAGAATCTCATAAAGGTAAATAAGTGTTTGGTGGGATAGGATTACAGAAAAGAGAGAGGCTTTCTGGAAGAGCTAGAGGTTTCACCACAAAGCAAACATTTGGGCTGGGCCTTGAGGAGAAAAACAGCAGTTAGTCAACCAAAGAGAGGAGAAAGGAGAAAGAAGGTTTTTTTTTTAAGGAGCACTTAAGTGTAGGAACGGATATTTGCCCTCTCCATTTTGAAATACTTCTTGGCATGCTCCATCTTAACATCTTTTTTCCCTTTTCTTTTCTTTTTCCCTCCCTTCCTTTCCCTCCCTTCCTTCTTTCCTTTCTTCCTTCCTTCCTCTCTCTCTCCCTCCCTCCCCCCCTTCTTTCTTTCTTTCTTTTTCTTTCTACAGAGTCTCTCCATGGAGCCCAAGCCTGCCTGGAGCTCAGGCTAGTCTTGGATTTGCAGACTTCCTGCCTTAGCCTCTGAGTGCTGAGATTAAGGGAGTGAACCATCATACCCACCCTGCCTGCCTGCCTGCCTGCCTGCCTTCATTCCTTCCTTTTCCCCCCTTTCTTTCCTTTCCTTTCCTTTCCTTTCCTTTCCTTTCCTTTTCTCTCTCTCTCTTTCCCTCTCTCTCTCTCTCCCTTCCTTCCTTCCTTCCTTCCTTCCTTCCTTCCTTCCTTCCTTCCTTCCTTCCTTTCTTTCTTTCTTAGATGGGAATGCAATATATTGCCCACACTAGTTTCAAATTCCTAGGCTCAAGTTTCAGCCTCCTGAGTAGTGGGGCTACAGTTGTATGCCTCCATACCTGGCTTTCTTTTGACTGGATTTTGGTATACAGAATTAGAGCCCTTTGCCTACTGCATTTTCCCATTATTAGAAAGATAAGAGCTGGGGATGTAGCTCAGTGGCACAGTACATGTCTAGCTTGTATGAGGCCTTGGGTTCAATCCCCAGCACTGTTAAAAAACAAGGTATAAAAAATGAAATTAATAGCAATGGTGTTTGAATGGATTCTATAATTTTACTCTTGATCTAAAGGTCTGAAATCCAACTCAAAGATTTTGTTATCAAGGTGGGCATGGTGCTGCACATCTGTAATCCCAGTACTGAGGCAGGAAGGTCAACATGAGTTTGAGGTGAACCTGGGCTACATAGCAAGTTCCTGGTCAGCTTGGACCACAGAGTGAGACCCATCTCAAAAACAAAACAAAACAAAACAAAACAACAACAAAAAAGATTTTGTTATCAAATTCTTAAAGATTTGATTGTTCTATTTCAAGACTTCCTGATCTTGCACTATTGAAATTTGTTGTTGTTAGGTGCTATCGAGTCGGTGTCTGACTTATAGCCACCCTATGTATAACAGGTGGAACAGTGTTTTTAGTGCTTCTCTGCTATTCATAGGGTTTTCAGTGGCTAATTGTTTTTTGGGAGTGGGTTGCCAGGTCCTTCTCCCAAGCCTATAGCACCTGGTGTTCCCAGGTGGTCTCCCATCCAGATACTAACCAGGCCTAACCCTGCTTAGCTTTTGAGATCTGATGGGATCGGCTGCCACAGTGGTACAACTGCAGGCTATTGAAATTTAGGGACGGATGACTCTTTCTTGTGATTGACTGTCCTGTGCATTGTAAAATGTTTAGCAGCATCCTTGGCCTCTATCCACTAGATGACAGTAAAATTTCTCAGTTGTGACAAGCAAAAATATCTACAAATATTGCCAAATGTCCCTGGGGGACATTAGAGAAATACTGCTGAATCTTAGCTCACATGACAAAGTTAATTGTACGTCCTAAAGGCAAATGTTTGTTGCTCTGGAGAATTAAAACTCTCGAAACCCTTTGCGGGTGCTTTTCCTAGTGCTCAAGATCTCAAGATCTCTTCAGTATAAGTTGTTTCTTGTCAGTGCAGTCCAATATTTAAACTCTGACTTGGGTGAAATGGCAGAAGCTAAATGCAATGGTTTTGCTGTTTTATTTCATTTATTCATGCACCCAAGCATTACTGAGGGTCTGTCATGTATCAAGTCCTATGCCAAGTTCTGAGGATTTGGTGGTGAATAAGACAGACCTTGCTTGTTTGATAAAGACCGTGGCTGAATTCTACTGTACATCTCCAAATCCATGAACAGTGAAGACTGGATTTACTTGTAATGATGACTCTAAGGTTAACTGTCATAATTAACTTCACTTTGAGGATCACGTGCAGATCCTGACTTTATATAGGTCTTTTCTTCGTGTGTATACCACTCCTTATCACAGACCTTTTTATAACCTCCAGCCCTTTTACAATCCCTTGAAGTAAAACAGGGACTGGGACTGATGGAATCATATTAGTCTTCGGGGCCTCAGACTCATTATTTACTTAAGTATTTTCACTGACCTTTACTTGCAGAAATAACTCCCCAAACACAGGAATTTAAAAACAGGGAGGCTGACAATTTTGACCCTGCTATTGTACTCCTAGCCTGCAGCTGTACCCCTGTGGCATCCAATCCTGTCAGATCTCAGAAGCTAAGCAGGGTCGGGCCTGGTTGGTACTTGGATGGGAGACTGCCTGGGTATACCAGGTGCTGTAGGCTTGGGAGAAGGACCCAGCAACCCACTCCCAAAAATCAATCCTGCATTGAAAACCCTATGAACAGCAGAGAAGCACTGACAATAGTGTTCTGCCTGTTGTACGTAGGGTCGCTATGAGTCGGATACTGACTTGACGGCACCTAACAACAACATTATATTCCTAGACTTTGCTATACACCATGACATCTTCCTGTACTGGTTCTTGACTCTGGTACTTGTGGAACTGGCTGGATTGGAACATTTGTGCCTGACTTGGCCCCAGGTGAATCTCAGGACTTCTTGCAATGGTGTCTTTAAATCTTGAAGTGTTTTTAGGAGTCTAACAACAAGTGTTTTCCTCCTCCTCCTCCTCCTCCTCCTCCTCCTTCTGCTTCTTCTTCCTCTTCTATGTTGGGGATTAAATCCTCAGTCATGCTAGACAAGCTTTCTATCACTGAGCTATACCTATAGCCCTAGTTAACTTATTTCAGTGAGACTTGTTAGTCTCTGTTGTTTCTCTAAATCTTTGTCAATACTCTTCATATGATTTTATTCACAAATCAAAAGGACTTCATTGTCATATTATTCCTAGCATTTCCATTTTGGGTGCAGAAAATATGACTATAGCATTAGTTGTCCCATTAGGTCTTGTTGAGGTTTTCCTGGCCATGGTTACCAAACCAAACCAAACAAAACAAAACAAAAAACAAAAACAAAAAACAGGATCTGAGAAAAAAAGTGTCATAAATTCTGGGTTTGCCTAGTAGGTGAGATACCCATGATGTCTTGATGTCTTTTTTGCATTTATTTTTTAGTGCCTGAACCCAGGGCTTCATCAATACTAGGTATAGACTTTACTACTAGGCTATACCCTTATCCTCATTTTTGGCATTTTTGATAGTCTCAGTCTGGCTCTGTTTCACAAGGGGCAGAAATCCATTCAAGTTCAATCAAGCAAAAGGGGGACTGTTGTAAGCACACACTAGGTTAGGAACTAGACCATGGAAAGCTGCCAAGAGGTTAAGCAATGCCACCAACCTCTGCCTCTCTCTGCCAGGTCTCTTAATCTTGGGGAAGAAAATACCACATTTGAGGAAGCCAGTGGAAGCCCATGGGGCTGGCTGTCATGGGAGGCTCAAAAGATGGTTAAGGGCCAGATCATTCAGGACTTACAGACTATGCTAAAAATTTTGGATTTTATTGTGGAAATAATGGGAAAGTATTGAAGGGCTATAATCAGGCAAGTGATATGGTTTGCATAATGACAACAAAAAGACTATTTTGACTACAGAGGGAGAAGAGCTTTGAGAAGACGATGGGAATGTAAATGTGACAGGTGGCAGACTGAGGAAACTGAGAGCTCTGAGGACATTCTTGATTGCCCAATAATGCCTGTTAGGGGTATTTGTCTCCCAGTTCCAAATCTACCTCAGTGTTGTATATTGCATTTAGTTGTCAAATCCCTAAACAGTTTTTCAGCCTTCCTTTGTCTTTTATAATTGTGTTGTTGTTTTCTAAAGGATGTAAGTTGGTTATTTTCTAGAATTTTGCTGAGTTTGGACATTCTATGAGATGAGAGAACACCAGTTTGATGTTTTCTTGTGATTAGATTTAGATTGTGCGTTTTGTCAATAAGACCACAGAAGAGAAGTGTGTCTTTCCCGTGTGTTGTATCAGGAGGCAGGTGATGTGTGTTTTGTGTTAGCTTTGTTATGTTACCTTTGGTTCCTTGGTCAATGTAGTGTCTATTGTGTAACTGCAATGCTTTAATATCCATCCTACATGCATATGCCAAACAGTCCTTGTTCTGGACAACCTGATAATATGCCTGAATCACCTTGCCTTGACCTCCTGCCTCCTGCATGCTTTTCAAATAAACATTTAGTCAATCCTTTTGTTGTTGTTTGTTTTGTTTCTTTGAAACGGAATCTCACTATGTAGCCTAGGCTGGCCTGGAATTCTCTATGTGGCTCAGGCTGGCCTTGAACTTGTGATTCTCCTGTCTTTGCCTCCTGAGTGCTGGGACTATAGGCATGGGCCACCACACCCGGTAAATTTAGTCTACCCTAACCCTGCTTCCTCTGCGTTGTTGGTTACTTCCTATGGAAATCATAGTAAAGGAACTTGCCCAGTTCTTCCCTTTCCCTCTACCTTCCTGTGTGGTCTCCTGTGGCATGATGTCTATGGGTCTGTGAGTATAATAAATGATATTTTCTTTTATTTTTCCATTGTAGTTGTCACGTTGTTGTTGTTGTTGTTGTTGTTGTTGTTATAATCTGCTGAGGGAGAAGGATCAATGTGAATTTAAGGCCAATCTGGGCTACATAGAGAGTTCCAGGCCAGTCTAGGCTACAAAGCGAGACTCTGTCTAAAAAAACACAAACAAACAAACAAACAAACAAACAAAACAAACAAAAAGAACTGAAGCTAACCATGCAATGCACCAACCACTGCCCATTAGCAGTACAATAGTTTATCTGCTAGAGTCCCTGGGTTTTCTGTTCAGCTGCTTTTTTTCTGGCCCTTGTTACTTTCTTTCATTCATAGGGCTGCAATGGGAGTAGCCGTGTTTGTCTATACTGTGTCTTCACCATAAACTACATTTTCTTTTCTTTCTTCCCCTTTATTGGTAAATGATGGTGGGGTACAGAGTAATACAGCATTGCGTTTTTCCACTGTGCAGCCATTACATCACTTCTGGCTACACTTTTACCAACCCACAAGTTTTGTGGAGCCTTGTGGCTAATATATACTAAAGCTCAAATACATATTTGGGTTATATTCCCCTATTTTTCCAATGTACTCATGAAGTTGCATTGTTTACATTGAGATTATCCTCTCCCCCTTTATCCCTCTACCTTGATTCTCCTCCGCATCTCACCTTCTGCAATCTTCACTTCCCTTTGCTAGTTCTCTCCCTTCTTCTTTCTATGCTTTATATTGTTCCTGTCTCCACTTTATATTGTTCCTTTATCACTAAGTTTAACTGTGCATTTTTTATATATCAACTTATGGATAGGATTTCTTCTTCCTTTAAGTAAGATTCAGCTCCTACATATGAGTGAGAACATATAGTATTTCTCTTTTTGAGCTTGTGTTCATTTGCTTAAGATTATGTTCTCCAGTTCCATCCATTTTGCTGCAAATGACATTATTTCATTTTTTTAAATTGCTGAGTAGTATTCCATTTGCCTGCAGCCATAGCCCTGTGGCATCCCATCCTGTCAGGTCTCAGAAGCTAAGCAGGGTCAGGCCTGGTTAGTACTTGGATGGGAGACCACCTGGGAACACCAGGTACTGTAGGCTTGGGAAATGGACCCAGCAACCTACTCCCAAAAATCAATCTGCCATTGAAAACCCTATGAACAGTAGAGAAGCACTGACAATAGCGTTTCCCCTGTTGTATGTAGGGTCACTATGAATTGGATACTGACTCACCGGCACCTAAAAAGTATTCCATCATGTGTATGTACCTTAATTTTTTAATCCATTCCTCTGTTGATGGGCACCTTGGTTGATTCCATATCCTTGCTATTGTGAAGAGTGCTGCATTGAATCTAGACATGCAGGTGTCTCTGTGGTATGATGACTTATCTCCCTTTGGGTATATTCCCAGTAGTGGTATAGCTGGGTCATATAGCACTTCTATTTTTGGTTTTCTGAGGTATCTCCATATTGATTTCCAAAGTGGTTGTACCAATTTACAGTTCCACCAACAGTGTAAAAGGGTTCCTTTTTCTCCACAACCTTGCCAGCATTTGTTATTTGTTTTGATGATCTTGGCCATTCTTACTGGAGTTAGGTGGAATCTCAGAGTTGTTTTGATATGCATTTCCCTAATGGCTAGGGATATTGAGCATTTTTTATTTGTTTCATGGCCTCACAGAATTCTTTATTTGAGAATTGTCTATTCAGTTCCTTTGCCCACTTGTAGATTGGGTTATTTGTGGTCTTGGGATTTGCTTTCTTGAGTTCTTTGTAAATTCTAGAAATTAATCCTCTGTCAGATGTGTAGGATGTGAAGATTTTCTCCCATTCAGTGGGCTCTTCTTTAACTCTGTTGATTGTTTCCTTTGCTGTAATCCCATTTATCTATTCTTGGTGCAATTTCCTGAGCAATTGGAATCTTATTAAGAAAATACTTTACTATGCCTATGTGTTGGAGCATGTTCCCTGTCTTTTCTTCTAGTTGTTTTAAGGTGTCGGGTTTTATGTTGAGGTCTTTTATTCATTTTGAGTTGACTCTTGTGCAAATTGAGAAGTGTGGGTCTGTTTAAACTACCTTTACAATGGCAATTGTTTCTTGATCACCATACATGAATAATAATAGAACCTATTGAAGCATTTGGTGGGTTTCTCCTGTTAAAGTTATTATTTTCTCTTTATAAGTAGTAAGTCATTTATGGGAAGATACCTCAAACTTTTTAGACTGACAACTGCATATGAAAAAAATATGTTTTACATAGTGACACACACATATGTCATACACATGCACACACTGAAGTAATAGTTTTATGAAACAATACATCTCTTTTCCAAAAGAAAGTTATTTTTTGATTTCTATTCAGTTCTTTTTCATTTAAAAGTAAGTTTTGCCTGGACCTACTAAATTAGTTTTATAAGTCTGTAATGACTTCTCTTGGAAAGCACTAGTTTGGCAGAAATATCATTTTATTTATTTTATTTTTATTTTTTTTACAGGATTTCTCTGTGTAGCCCAGGTTGGCCTGGAACTTGCTATGTAAACCAGGTTGGCCTAGAATTCCTGTTGATCCTCCTGCCTCAGCTTCCTGAATGCTGGGATTACAGGCATCCACCACCATTTCTGGCATAGAAGTATCACTTTGAATCATCTAGTTCCAGAATGGAAGATAGATGGGAGAGGTAGAACTGATATCAAGGAGCCCATTTTAAGGCTCTTGCCATAATTCAAGTGAGAGAGGATGGTGGCTACTGAAAATAAGGTTGAGAAAAGTGGCTGGATTTGAAGAAGTGAATGAGATTTGAGTTAACAGAATTTCATCATTGGTTGCAGTATGGGTTTGGAGAAAAGAGGGGGGAGCTAAGAGCAACATAAATTCCAGGCCTCTGGGGTAGATGGTGGTGCTCCCTCTAGAGACACTGAACCTTTATGGTTCAGACTTAGTCTTGTTGAATTTGAGGTCTCAGGACATTGGATTGGAGCTCTCCAATGGGCAGTTGGATCTGTGGCACTGAGGAAGAAAATCTGGGTTGGATTATTAGCAAACTGAAGATGCCTTTTCCCCAAAGAGATTTTATAACCTCATGCCCACTGCAGGAAGCATGAAGTTGGTTCACAATGGACACAAATGTTCTGAAAATATTTCCAACAATTTGGTGTTGAAATGAAAAGTAAAATAACATAAATAAGACAAAAAAGCTTGCAGCTGTACCTCCCTGGCCTCTGATCCCATCAGATCTCAGAAGCTAAGCAGAGTTGGGTCTGGTTAGTCCTTGGATGGGAGACCGCCTGGAAACACTAGGTGCTGTAGGCTTGGGAGAAGGACTTGGTAGCCCACTCCCAAAAAGCAATCAACCATTGAAAACTCTACGTATAGTAGAGAAGCACTGACAATAGTGCTGGGCATGGCACAGTGTCAGGTAGTGTTTCATCTATTGTACATAGGGTCACTATGAGTAGGACCCCACCAGACGGCAGCTAACAACAACAACAAAGCCAAAAATACACCAAGGAAGCCAATTAATATTAATTTGCTAGAATGAATTTCACTTTTCAGCACTTTTTCCTGCCTCATTTGGTTAACTGCTCTATAAAGTCCTATATACATATACAGAGAGAGAAATGTGAAGAAGAAATTACACTTTGGCATTAGAGAGAATTTTGTTGTTGTTGTTAGGTGTCGCCGGGTGGGCATCCAACTCATAGCGACCCTACATACAACAGGGGAAACACTATTGTCAGTGCTTGTCTGTTGTTCATAGGGTTTTCAATGCGGATTGATTTTTGGGAGTGGGTTGCTGGTCCTTCTCCCAAGCCTACAGTATTTGGTGTTCCCAAGAGGTCTCCCATCCAAGTACTAACCAGGCCTGACCCTGCTTAGCTTCCTAGATTTGATGGGATCTGATGCCACAGAGCTACAGATGCAGACAGAGAGAACTAGGCTGGTTTAAATCACAACTGGATTAGCTTGGGCTTTCCTAGATGCTGATCCATAGACTTAATCCTCCAAATCTAGAAACAGCATTTTCAAGTATAGATACCTGAAATAAATGCATGCATGGTGCAGGCTGTTTATAAGCACCACTAATTTGAGATTATATTAAGAGTTTTCTTTTTGATTTTTGTTTTTGTTTGTTTTGTTTTTTGGCTTTTTTTTTTTTTTTTAAGAGGGCGAGGAAGGATGGATCCTATTCCATCAGTGGTCCCCCATCCCCGCCCTTTTCTGTTCCTCTTCCCTCCCTCCTTTCCCCCTTCTGCCTTATTGTGGGATTAACAGTGGGGTCGCCCCGTACACAAACGCAGCTGGCTCTTATGGTCAGCCTGAGCCCTGCTGTGCAACCACGTCAGGAATTCCAGTAAGTTGGCAACACTGAAGCACAAAGACAACAACAATGAGGAAAACCCTTCAGTGCAGAAAGGAATGTTTGGAGCCCCGACTGCTACAGTGAAAGGACGGACACACACACACACACACACACACACACACACACACACACACACACACACACACACACACGCTCGCGTCTGCGCACCCACGCACGCACTGGAGTAAACCCAGCCCCTCTGCCACACACGGTCCTTCCTCCCACCTGTCTGCTCAGGCGCTCGACTGCCCGGCACCCGCTGCTGCTCTTTGGAACGTGGAGGTGCAGGGATGCTCATTGACTATGCAGCGCGGCCCCGGCAGGCGTTGGACCGGCCTGACCCCGGCGCTGTCTTGTACCATCGCCCTGGCCTCCCGGAACCGGCATAAATCAACCGCAGAGACTGGAGTGCAACACCGTGCCCCTTCACCGCTTCCCTCCTCCCAGCCGGGTCGCCCCCTTCCCTCCTCAACTTCACCCCACCCTCTTCTGGTCCCTAACCCTCCCTCCTCCACAGCGCTGCACTCCGGAGGCAGAGTTTCGGTGACTTTGGCCAGAGCACCAAACTCTGGATTTCCCAGTTCAGAAATCACTCTTTTCTCAATCCTGCTCTTTTTTAAATCTAAGTCTTCTCTGTGTGACTGCTTCTCTTTCTGTCTTCCAAAAGTAACGACCGCCGAGCAAAGCTGCTCAACCACGAAAGCCCACGGAAGCCACTAGAGCAGGGGTGTGGTGGTCCAGGCAGAAGGGACTGGCAGGAACTGGAAGGTTATCGCCCCTGAGGAGGGAAGGCGGCGAGACTTTGCGGGAGACCACGTGGATAGAGGGCTGCCGGCTCCCAGCGCCGCAGCCCTGTTGGCTGAGGGAAGGGGCTCCTCCGACCAGGACGCAGTGTCCCGCAGAGCTCCGCTCAGGAGTTGCTTCAGGATCAGGGCAGAAAATCCTAGGACAAACTCAGGCCCGGAAAACAGCCCCTCTTCATATAGCGTTCCCAGCACTGGCGATAAGTTGCACCAGCCCTTTTTTTCTGTGCGTCCTGATGTCACGTGCAGGCTGAGGACTGCGCTCTGAAGGCGCGTGTAAAAGTTCCCCGAAGTGGCGGGGCCACGACTTCTAGGGACCCTCCAGCCTCCTCGCTGTGGCCCCAAAGAAGGGACTCGCGGGCTCCTCTGAACTCGTGTTTCTCCTGCTCTTTAACCTGCACCACGGAGAAGACGTTCATTCTTTTCAATTTTGTTTCAAAATGAACAGAATTGTAAGAAGCGCGATCTGGCCGTGGCACCTGTAGATGTAGCGTTGAAAAAAGGCTAAACGAGCTAAACATCGCCTCCTCTACAATGATCCAACCACCTAACTTGTAGAAACACAAGCAACCCCATTTGAGCAGCTTGAACCCTCTCCGGGGAAAGCAGGGTCTCTGAGGGAGCCTAGAGAGGTCAAGCCAGGGAATGAAGGTCACGTATCTCTCTCCAGCAGGCTCTTTACTCCCGCCCTTCCCCTCCCTGCTTCTTTCCCTTCCTCTCTTTTTCTTTTCTTCTTTCTTTCTTGCTTTTCTTTTCTTTCCTTTCCTATCTCTCTTTTTTTCCCCTCTCTCCTCTTGACTGTCCCCCCTCTCTATTCCTTTCCATTGCTCGCTTAGTTTCTAAGGCTGTGTCCGTGGCAGATTGCCCCTTGGACCGCCTAGCCTGCCTTCTGCTCTGGGATAAATCCTTCGGAGGGAGAGGGCAGCGCACGCCGGCATGTGAGTGTGCTTACGAATGACCACGTCTATGCTCGAGTGTGTACCGTGGAATGTGAGCGCGCGCGTGTGACTGAGGAGTGTGTGCACGTGACGGAGCGTGTGAGGCCGTCAGGTCGTGTGACGGGGAGGGGTGTGTGCTCCCGCAGGAGTGCTTGCACCAACGTGCGCGTCTGTGGCGAGTGCGTGTGCGAGCGTGCCTGCTCGAGTGCCCACTCCTCCCTGCTCTGCCGAGCGCAGGGGGCGGGCCGGGCGGCAGGGGGCCTGCCTCGCTGGATTCCCTCATGCTAGTTCCGGGGCGGTCGGGTCTAAAGGGCTTTATGCACTGTCTGGAGGGTGGGGACTGGCGCGGGTAGAAAACGGGATGCCTCGGGCGTCGGTGCAGGCTTTCCGCCACTAGGAGCGAGCTGCCACTGCGGTGCGACCCACAGGAGGAACCGCGAGCGGAGGTGCTGGCCGTGCGGCGTGAGACGCGCGTCCGTCTGCCGAGGAAGAAGCGGCGAGGCTGGGGACCGTCACGCTGATGGAGCGTCGCGCGGCGGCAGCAGCGTGTGCGCTGCTCCTGGCGCTCACCGCCTGTCCCGCGCCGGTCAGTAGCCAAGGTGAGAGCCCGCCAGCCGCAGCCGCGCGCGGAGCGCCGTCTGCGGCGGACTTGGGTCCGCGGGACCGCGGAGAGGAGCGCGGCCGCGCGGGGGCCGGGGTAGGGCGGCGGCGCCGGAGCTGCTCCCCATGGGACTTTCAGGTTACCCCTCGAGCAGCGGGCAGGAGCGCCCCTTCTTTGCCCTCCCAGGAATCCAAAAGCTACCAACTTGAGAACGCAGCCCGGCAGGTTTCGGTGACAGCGCGCCCCTCGGGGATCCCCGCTTTGTTCCCACGGGGGTTTGTCCTGACCCTTCTGGAAAGCCCTTTGGGATTGGAATCGGTAGAACGAGGATCTCCCCGGCAGGTCTGCAGCCTGCTCCCGCCCAGATGTCTGCCCAGTTCAGAGCGCAGTTTTCCACCTGCAGCGCTCCGCGGGGGAGATCCCTTCGCTCGCCGCGGGCCGCGAGCCAGAACCCTCCCTCCCAGCACCGGCGAAACTTGGTCCCGCGGTGACCCCCAAGAGACCGCATCTCATGATACAGATCTTTTACGAGCCAAGATAAGGCCGGGAGGTGGGATTGGCCAAGAGTGCGGCTGGTATACTGAAGTATTTTCTTGAAAGGTTTTCCTTTCCAACCAGGAGTGGGGGCTTTTGTGTTGATGAATGGGGCCCGTTTGCTCAGCCAGAGTTTTGGGGCTCGAATGCAGAAAGTTTCTAGCATGGTTTTAAACGTATCTCAAGTTGTCGGAGACTTAGTTTTTACAGAAACAGAGAAAAAAGAGAGAGAAAGAGTGTTGAGAATAAAATAGTAAGAGAGGAAGTAGAGAGAGGAAAAGATGAGTAGAAAGGAATTGAGAGGTTAGGAAAGAGGAGAGGAGAGGGGGAGAGAGAGGAGAGAGGAGAAAGGAGAGAGGAGGGGGAGAGAGAGAGAGAGAGAGAGAGAGAGAGAGAGAGAGAGAGAGAGAGAGAGAGAGAGAGAGGCTGCCAAGGATGAATGGGAAGGGCGAGGAGAACCCTCGAGGTCTCTCCCTGGCTTTGCGTTGCTAGGTAGCAGCTGGGAGCTGCGTGTGACCGACCACCAGACAGACAGAGCGGACGCTGCTGCCACCGCGGGGACTAATCTGTCTGTGGGGATGGTGGAGTCCCCCCTTTCCCCTACTTCTCTTTCCCGTCGGACAACTTAATTGCCCTACAATAAAAATGAAACCCCTATTGTTGCAGGATTAGCCAAAGCAATAAATTGATTTCCCTGGATCACATATTGGGGTTGACGGGTGAGGACTGTTGAAGCCCCCATTTATGGAGGAGAGAGGGGAGGGTTCTGGATGGGCCACGGCATGTATTCAAATGGTTAATCTGCTTTCTTTCCTCAATTCTTAGCGTAAGCTCCTTAGAGAGAATCAAGTAAGTAATTATACAGCAACCTCTAGCAGCACCCATTTCAGGCTTCCTGGGAAGTTTGGGCCAACAAACCCCGCCAGTCTTGCAAAAGTGTTTGGAAAGGTGGGGAAGAGGCAGCGGAAATAGTTAATAATTCTTCCTTTGAACACCTGTCCTCAGTGTTGGAAAAAAAGATGGACTTATTGTTATGGTGGGAGATATATATATCTGCAGCCTTAGCCCTGTGGCATCCGATCCCGTCAGATCTCAGAAGCTAAGCAGGGTCGGGCCTGGTTAGTACCTGGATGGGAGACCGCCTGGGAACACCAGAAGCTGTAGGCTTGGGAGAAGGACCTGGCAACCCCCTCCCAAAAATCAATCTGCCATTGAAAACCCTATGAACAGCAGAGAAGCACTGACAATAGTGTTTCCCCTG
>VMDO01014190.1:0-55446 GCA_007922755.1 Pedetes capensis | reverse complement strand
TAAATTAAAAATTTTTAAAAAAAAAAAAAAAAAAGATAAAATATAAAAAATGGGCTGGGCGTGCAGCTCAGTGACAGAGCACTTGCAAAGCATGTGTGAGGCCCTGGGTTCAGCCCCAAGTACCAAAAAAAAAAAAAAAAAAGATGGGCTTCAAAGCAATATTGCAAAGCAAATGCAGATTTGTTTTAAAACAATCGCTCCATCTTTGGCAAGGAGTGCTGTGAAGAATGGCAGTCCACAGGGACACAGCATTGTGACAGGCCAGTGACAGGGCCTGTGTGGCCTTGGTGTAAAGCCAAGAACAGCAGCTCGCAGCAGACCACGACCAGAAACCAAACCTGTTACACTGAGAAACAGTTTGCAATGGGGAAGACACCCAAATATTGGTCAGGAGAGATCGCATCAATGCATGATGTTGTAGTTAGTGGCTCTGGGACAGCCCATTCGTTATTTGGAACAAAATTTGAAGTTGGGTGTTTCCACAGCATCTTACAGGATGAACAAAAACAGCAAAAGGAAGAAAGGCAATCACTCTGACCACTGAACAGGCGGGACTGGGGCCTGCACCCCACCGCCTGTGGCCATTGGGCCCAGCGATCTCCCAGCAGGTGGGGGACAGAGTGGTGCAAACCTGAGCAGTGACCGCAAGGGGAGGTGATAACCACCTAGCCAATAACCGTATAACCAGGGATTGCCTGGGTTAAATACAGATGGCTTCCAATTTGTTGACAGCAGTGAAGGCTGGGTCGATCCTCACAGAAAACTGGAGCCTGAAAAGAGGAGCTGACTCCCCACCATTAAGTGCTCATCCCAGTGTGTACGAAAACCAGGAGTTTTGGAAGAAGCCTGTTAGGTGCTAGTGAGTCGGCATCTAACTCACAGCGACCCTCTGTACAACAGGTGAAACGCTATTGTCAGTGTTCCTCTGCTGTTCATAGGGTTTTCGATGGTGGATTGATTTTTGGGAGTAGGTTGCTGGGTCCTTCTTCCAAGTCTACAGCACCTGGTATTCCCAGGCGGTCTCCCATCCAAGGACTAACCAGGCCCGACTCTGCTTAGCTTGTGCCTGGTACCTGTCTGTGTTTCACGTGGACACGTGCCCTGTGAGCTCTGGTGAGCACCGACCGACCCTCTGCACTTCACTACTGGAAATCACTCAGCAGAGACACTGCGCGTCTTCCGTTCACATGGGGGAGCGTTTCTGCAGGCGGGTGGTGGGTGTGGAGCTGCTGGGACATAGGTTTACATTTGCTAAACCTCTGCAGGTGGCCAAACAGCTTCCAGAGCAGGCGAGCCCTGTGATGTGCCACTAGCAGGGAGTCGCTGCCACTGCAGGCATGACCCTCCAGCCTGGGGCCCTGCTGGTCTTCCCCACAGGGCCACGCTGCTGGGTGGATCGAGGTGACGGCTGTGTTCATTTTGATTTGTTCTAGATGGTCTGCCCTCTGTCTACTGCCAGCGTCCTTGAGGTTGGGAACTTTCTCCACTCAGGTCACCTCTGAAGCCAGGGCATGTGTCCAGGGCACCCTGGGGCTGAATCAGAGATTATACTGAGACTGGAGCAGAGTGTAGAGGTTAACATGTCGGTAGAAGGGCCAGGTGGAGCCCAGGTGACCACAGGCAGGAGGAGCTGGAGGAGTGAGTTGAGAAGGCTAGCAGGGCAGGATTGAAGGATGGAGCTGGCAGGGGGTGGGCAGCCACAGAGGCCGTGGGGCAGAAGGAAGGACAGCTGGAGGCACCTGGTGACATCTCCACCCAATGCACAGGCTCTTTGGTCACCAAGCAAGACCTCACCCCCTGCCAAGCCAAGGCTCCTCAGGGACAGCCCAGTCCTAGGATCACTTATATGGCAGTTGCCAGGACACGGGTCCTCACTGGCCATTGGACAGAGCCAATGGCTCTTTTCCACATGGACAACTCACAGCGTGGCAGAGGGCTATCTTCAGAAGGAAGGAGGGAGGGAGAAGGAGGGAGGGGGCGAGGGAGAAGGAGGGAAGAAGAGTCAGGGAGGATAAGGGGGTCCTTGAGAGGCAGGCAAGACAGAATCTGAAGTCTGTTGTCACCTAATCTAGGCCATGCCACATCCTGTTCTTCAGAAGTGAGCCAGTCTACCATGTGTGGGTTACACAAGGCACAGGATGCCACATGCAGGGCCATTAGAGGCCCCAGAGGAGGGCCAGGGGGGAGGAGGGGACAAGCAGCTCAGATCTGGGGCACAAAAGGGAGCCGGAGACACTCAGCTTCTTGGATGGGAAGGAAAAAACCGAGGACGTGCCCAGAGCAAGGAGAATGGATGTGAATCTCCCTGCAATCTTTTGTTTGTTTTGTTGGCAGTCAATATCTTATGGATCCTGCTTTATGGAGTTCTCACTGGTGGGAACAGCTTTCCATAAATCTCTGTCGGGGCTTCTCACCACGCTATCAGCAATTCCAGCCCCAGGCTTGGCAGGGAAGTGCAAGAAATGCCCTGGGCTGGACCGTGGGCAATGCCTACTGCATCATGGTCTCTGTACCTGCAAGGTGACGATTCATCTGTTGGGGACATGGGAAAAGTGCTCCCCTGCCCCACAGGGCTCCTCCTGGGGCAGGTGGCCCCACTGCCCGTGTTTCCGGTGTGTGTGCTCCTGTTCCCAGGCTCCTTCTGCTTCCATTATGCTCTTCCTCAGTGCCTGCGCTGCCCAGCAGGACCTCACCACCCTGCCATCCACCCTGGAGCTGATTCACATAGCGCAGAAACTGTGTGGCCAGCAGCCTGGGGAAGGCGCCTCCACCTCAAGCCTGCCTCCCTGGCAATCGTGTAGTGGGCTGGCTCTGACCTGACTCAGCCTAACTGGGCTAAGCCTTTGCCAGGGCCCTAGGAGGGGGACCATGCCAGTGCTCCCTGGTCCTCTCCTACAGCCCCATCCGTGGCCCCATCATCGCAGCCACCTGGCGAAGGAGGCAACATCCAGGGTCGTCCTGCCCAGCCAGCACCCGCCAGGCTTCTCTGGGTTGGCCCTGTGCTCTGCAGAATGCAGCCGACACTTTCCCCTCATGGTAGATCCGGCCCCCCAGGGAGGATGCTGGACACACAGAGGTCCTCCAAAGGAGCAGAGATGGGACAGAGAGGGACAGCTCCATGTGTCCTTCTTGCTCTTCACAATTCCCTGCTCTGAAAGGCTTTGATGGAGAGTAGAGATGATGGAAAGTTGAAAGGCGCCAGCTGGTCTGCAGCACCAGAGAGATCACCCACCCCAAGTGCTGGCTAATATTATTCCAGAACATCCACGGTGCTGCCTCTGCCCCTCAGCAGCAGGCTCACCAGGCCACACCCAGCCCTTGCTCAGAACGCGTTCTCCTGCCTAGCGGCTTCTCTCCCCTACGGCTCCTCCAGATGAAAGCGACTTCTCCCTGGCCATTTGCTCAGCCTGACCACAGGGGCTGGAAACACTCCCCCGGATCCAGCCAGCAGCCGAGAGCCCCCAAGGCTGCTTTCCAGACTGAGCAGGGATCAGGAAGGCGTGCTCAAATGCGTGGCTATTTCCCACTGTCTATGGGAAGGTGAGGAGATGGGCGTACCCGTGGATGCCTGGTGCAAGCTGCTGGCAGGTCATGGTTTTGTGGCTCTCTCGTGGGTGGAGAGGCAGCCAAGGCAGCCAAGGCAGCAGCGGCTCAAAAGATCTCCTCTCTCCGTAGGCCATGGGGCACCTCCTCTGCTTCTGGACTGCAGGCTCCTCACTGCGGGGCCGGTTTGTCTCCTGCGCAGTGTCCAGACTGTGAGCTCCTGGTGTCCTCCTGACAACTGCCCCCGAGGGTTTCCCAGACTTTGACAAACACCCAGGAAAGTGCCTTGAGTTCAGGGAGCTGGAAAAGATGAGGAAGCTGCTCCTTAGAAGGGAGGGGAGACCTGGGAAACAGTGGGTGACTGCTTTGCTCTCAACAGTCAGAGGGTGGCTGTAGGGAGAAATTGGGAGGAAATTGGCAAAAACCCCAAAACTGGGAAAACAGCTTTTGAAGATCTGGTTTGTAAATTAGAAATCTAGGGAAAATAAAAGTAACTTGGTTGGATGTTTGTACAAAACCCTTCACAAATTCCCTGAACCTGATTGGACAATTGGACTGAAAGCTGATTGGCTCAGGCCATTCCGTGGGTGAACTATATAAGGAGCTGCACTGTGGCAGCTCGCCCTTTTTTTTCTGCCCAGACCTTCGACCACCAACAAGGAAAGACCCCTTTTTTGCCTGTACCACCTATGAGGAAACAGTTGTCTCAGCTCTTTTGCCCGGACCTTTGGTGAGGAAAGAATGCTCTCCCCGCCGCAACCATCAACAAGGAAAAAACTCACTCTCCACCGAGACCACCAACATGGAAGCGTCTGCCCTTGAGGCTGTGTAAGAGGTGCTAGCACTTAAAGCTGTACGCTTTGGGTTTTTCCCTGCCCTTCTAAGGGTGGGGAGAGAGAAATAAAGAGCTGTGTTTGTTCCCGCAAAGCAAAAGCACCGGAGGCTTTTCTTTTCTCCCATCTCCACCGGCGTCCCGAGGGCCACAGGAGTCCGCGCCCCTCACCCGAGGGTCCCGAGTGAATTGTGTTTAGTATCTGTGTGCGTGGCGGTGCTGCCAGTCCAAACATCCAGGCCAGACTGAGAAGCATGCGGCCCACAGGTGGCTTTGCTTTCGTAAGGGTAAGTGGGAATAAAGGGCAGAGCAGGGGGTTGGCCAGTGAGCCAGGCGGGAACTGAGATAACCCATGCTGCTCAGCGGAGCCTCTATCTTGGGAACTTCTCTTCTCCTCCAAAGGGCTGAGAGCAGGATCCTCAGACCAACACTATGGCAACTAACTCCAAACACGGAGTGCCATTGGAGCCTCTCAGACCCAGGGACACCATGGAAAGGTGGGGACCAAAGAAGAATCCAGAATAGGATTTTTTTTCCAGGGAAAGTATAATGCCCACCAAAACACAAGCCTGCCTGGAGTGAAGTAAGAGCGAAGGGGGTGGGGTGACACACAGCCTCACACTCTGTTGGCAGAAACATCAGGTAGGACAAGCTTTATGGATGACAATCTCTGCAGCTACAGGGAAGGCTTCTAGAAATGAGCCTCAGTGAGACAGACAGATGCCAGGCCTCAGGCACATGCACGAAGATGTTCAGTGCAGCATTACAGAAGAGGTAAAAGGTGGCAGAAAAGACAGCGAAGGTAGAAACTTCTCATACTCGCCGCCCTCAATATCAAAAGACCACGCAAACAGAAAACCAGAAAGCACACAGAAGACTTGGATGCCACCATCAGAAAATTTAATTTGACCAGCACGTGCAGAACTCTCCACGCAACTGAAGAATACGCCTTCTTTTCAAGGGCTAATTCTTACCCAAACAGGTCATTTTCTGGGCCATAAAACAAGGCACAAATTTACAGATATTTAAGCAATACAAAGCCTGTACCTTAACCAAAAGGGAACTAAAGGAGAATTCGGTAACTGAAACAGGTATCTGGAAATACACAAATACTTGGAAAGGAAAATAACAAGCTTTTCATAGCCTATAACTGAAAGAAGAAATCAAAGGGAAAATAAGACAAAAATTGAACTAAACGAAAATGAAAACACGTCATTTCAAAATTTGTAGGATGCTGTGAAAGCAGGACTTTTTAGCATTAAATGCCTATGTTAAGACCAAAGAAAACATTTCAGATCAATTACCCCATATTCCACATTTTAAAAAAACTAGAAAAAGAAGATTGTACTAACCCAATGTAAATAGAAGAAAGGGAAGAATCAAGATTATAGCGGAAATCAATGACATAGAAAACAGAACATTGAAAATCTATAAAACTGAAAGCTAATTCTTAGAAGAGATCAATAAAAGTGATAAATGTCTGGTCAGACCTGTCAGGAACAAAGGGGGAAGACAAATTACCAATATCAGGAATGAGGAGGTGACATTGTGACAGATTCTAGACATTCGGGGCTAATAGGGGGATATTGTGGGCATTATGATAACAAATACGATAGCTCAGATGACATGAGAAAAATCCCTTAAAATGACCATGCTCAGTCAAGGCAAAAATGCACACCTTAATAACTATCCATTAAACAAGTGAAATGCCTAGGGAAAGCTTTTCCACCAATGAAACTCAAGGTTCAGATGTCTTCACTGATTAACTTAGCCAAGTATGCAAGGGAGAAATAACACCTTTCCACACAAATTCCTCCAGAAGATGAAAGGGACGGGGATGCCTCCCTACTCATTCTGTGAAGCCAACATTACCTTGCTACCAAAACCAAACATGTTATCAGAAAACTACAAACCACTGCATCTCTTATGAACACGGATACCACAATTCTTAACCAAATTGCAGCAAATTGGCTATAGCAGTATGTAAAAGGAATAATTCATCATGACCAGGTACAGTTTATCCCAGGTATTGTAGGTTGATTTAACCTTTGAAAATTAACATGAAACTAAAAAACCTGTGATTACCTCAATAGATGCTGAAAATTCACTCGACAAAATGCAGTATTCATTCCAAATAAAAAGTCTGTGCAAGTTAGTAATAAAATACGACCATATAAAGGCAACTATAAAGAAAGAAAACCCCCAGGTAACGTTGCACATCATGCTGGAAAACTGTTTTCTCACTAAGATCAGAAATGAGGCAAGAATGCCCGCCCTTGATGCTTCTACGCAACATTACTATGGAGACGTCAGTGTGTTGAGTCAAGAAATTAAAGGGATCTACACCGGAAAAGAAATTAAACTTTTCTTTATAGATAACCTTACCACCCATGTAGATAACCCAATGGAGACCACAAAATCATTACTAGAACAAGTAACTAAGGCTAGCAAAGTTGCAGGACAGAAGCCCTCCCTAGTAAGACAAACACTGTCTCCCTCTCAACATGCACACTTACGCCTTGTCTTCTTTGCTCTTTCATTTTTTCCCATGGTACCTACTCACACTCACATGACATATTCACTCTTACTTATTTATTTGGCAGTATGGGGGTGGTGTTGAACCCAAGGCCTCACACATGCTAAGCAAGTGCTCCATCTCTAATTCTTTATTTATTTACTTAAAACTTTGGGATATGGCCTCACTATGTTGTGCAGGTTGCCTTGGGCCTCAAACTCATGATCCTCCTCAGGTGTTTGCCACAGAACCATGGTATTTTCAGTCAGGAGGCAGGAGAAGAATTGATGCTTTTGAATTATGGTGCTAGAGAAAAATATTGACTATACCATGGACTGCCAAAAGAACCAACAGATCCATCCTAAAAGAAGTGCAACCAGATTGCTTCTGGGAAGCAAGGATGACTAGACTGCATCTTCCATGTTTTGGACATGTTGTGAGGAGGGACCAATCCCTGGAGGAAGACGTCATGTTTGGGAGAGTGGCATGTCAACAAAAGAAGGAAGACCCTCAACTAGATGGATTGACACAGCGTCTGCAACAATGGCTTAAACATAAGTAAGATCGTGTGCCTGGCACAGCATTGGCAGTGTTTCAGTCTGTTGTGTGTACGGTTGCTATGAGTTGGACCTGACTTGATGGCACCTAACAACAGCAACTCCTGCTGCATTCACAGTTCCTGGAAAAGAGCTGTCATCTTCAGACACTCAGTTCACATGTGGTGAATGGATTGACAACACGACCAACTTGGAGCTCCTGTTTGTCTCTTGGAGTTGTGTCTGTTATGGTCTAAGTCTCAATGTCCTCCAGAGGTCATGGATCTGAACGCTTGGTCCCCAGCTAGTGGTGCTGTTAGTGGAGGTTATGGCACTTGGAGAAGTGACTCCAGGGTTTCAGAAGTGGCTCCCTGGGGAAGGGCCTTTGGAGGTTTCACCTGCACCCGTAGTTTTAGTTCCTGTTGTTGTTAGGTGCCGTCAAGTCGGTATCCGACTCATAGCGACCCTCTGTACATCAGGGGAAACACTATTGTCAGTGCTTCTCTGCTGTTCATAGGGTTTTCAATGGCAGATTGATTTTTGGGAGGGGGTTGCCAGGTCCTTCTCCCAAGCCTACAGCTTCTGGTGTTTCCAGGCAGTTTCCCATCCAGGTACTAACCAGGCCTGACCCTGCTTAGCTTCTGAGATCTGATGGGATCGGATGCCACAGGGCTACAGCTGCAGGCATCCCATAGTTTTAGTTGCTCTCTACCTCCTGCTCCACCATACTGTGAGGTCATCTACCATGGGCCCTGTCACTGCCATGCCTGCCCTGGCACCATTATGGACTGATCTTCTACTCCTCCTCCTTCTTCTTCTTCTTCTCCTTCTCCTTCTCCTTCTCCTTCTTCTTCTTCTTCTTCTTCTTCTTCTTCTTCTTCTTCTTCTTTTGTGGTACTGGTGGTTGAACCCAGGGCCTCGTGCCTGCATGCTTTGCAAATGCTGGACCACTGAGCTGGGCCCCCAGCTCATTTTTTTACTTTTTGAGACAGGGTCTCACTAAGTTATGCAGACTGCCTCTGGTCTCAAACTTGCGATCCTCCTGCCTCCACCTCCCAAGCCGCTGGAATTACAGGCGTGTGCCACCGCACCCAGCTCTGGACTGATCTTCTAACTGTGAGCCCCCAATAAATGTCTTTCCACCTTAAGTTTGCCTCTGTTGGCTTTTCTGCTACAATGCTGACAGTTGACTGACACAGTATCTTTATGTAGTGGGATATCACACAGCTGTAAACAAGGGTGGAACGGATTTACTCATAGTGTCTAGCCTCCCAGCGTGAATTGGGATCAAGGGAGCCTCTGTTGTAACAGCCTCTCCTGGACTCTACTTCACAGATTCCCAGGGTCCCATCCCAAGGAGGCCTCAGGGAGGACAGGGCATCCTGCCAACAGCTCCAGCGCGTCTCCACCGACAGCCTCACTCTGTGCCTAGGGCCTGAGCTCCAGTGACACCGCTACAGTGGTCCTGGAGATGGAGATCAGGCAGCGCCTCCCCAGCACATGGCCTGGAAGAGGAGCCCACGTTTCTTCTCAGCCCCTTCTGTTCTCCCAAAGATGTTAGGTCAGAAATGGGGGGGGGGGGCTGGGAGAGAAGGGAAGGCGTCCATCTGTCATCATTTCAGGTTCCACTGATTGCTTTCAACTTTAGGTATGAAAGTTCATAAGTCAGGGAATTTCTCTGGATTACTTTTGATATCATTTGAACCCTGAACATTAGCAAGAGAGAAAAATTAAAGGAAAAAAGGCCCACAATCAGGCTAAAAGTCCACTTCCCTAAATTATAATTATATTTATTGTTATCAGTGCTGGGGATCAAACCCAGGCCCCTGAGTGTCCGAGGCCAATGCTCCACCACAAAGCTGCATCCCCAGCCCGGATTTCCCTGACTTTTATTTCAACTCTAAATTTAGTCAACGCCAAGACAAAAATCTTAAAATGCTGTTTCTATTTATAGAAAGTTGTCCAAGATATATAAAGTAAACAGGCTATAGAACAAATCGAGCAGGAGTTCAGTTATATAAAATAAATCACATGTACACAAAAGGATGTATTAGCAATTGTTTAGTGGTTGTCTAGACAAGGGCAGAATTGTGGAGGGCTTTCGTGTTTTTATGTCACGAACTTCTGTAAGGTCTGAACATTTTACGTCAAGTACGCATTGTATTTACAGTCCCCGAATGACCAGAGTCTGTCCATGTTAGAGAGAAATATTCTCACAAACTAAAGAAAGGAAGGAAATATTTACAATTATGCTGGCGCCTGCAGCCTTAGTCCTGTGGCATTGATCCCGTCAGATCTCGGAAGCTAAGCAGGGTCGGGCCTGGTTAGTACTTGGATGGGAGACTGCCTGGGAATACCAGGTGCTGTAGGCTTGGGAGAAGGACCCGGCAACCTACTCCCAAAAATCAGTCTGCCATTGAAAACCCAATGAACAACAGAGAAGCATTGACAATTATTCTGGGCTTCTCAAATACTCCAAGCAGGCAACTTCTACAAGTAACTAAGAGCCAGAGGGCTCCTCTGGTCCTCACACCTCTGCAGTGATGTGCGGATGCTTGAGAAGTCAGTGTTGATGCCGCCTCCCATTGTTATGCATTCTTTCCACTTGCAGACACATGTTTATGTGGCGCTAGCTAGCCAGGAAGACGGACACGTGTGTCACAGACAAGCTCTGGACCACGGCACAAGCCTGACTTCCTTCCCCTGGGAAGCCAGGAGGAAATGTGAAAATGCAGTGGCCTCGTCCGAGGGCATCTTCCATGGCAGGAAGGCCTTGGCTGAGGGAAGCTGGCCTCGCTGGAGAGGCTGCCCTAGGGGCAGAGAGTGAAAGGCGGCCAACCGTGATGGTGGCACTGAACAGTGGCACTGCATGGAAGCCTGCTAGCCTGAACACACCCACGGCAAGGCCACGTGAAATGCTGCCTCGGAGGCCTCACGTGGGCTGGTGGCAGGGCATGGCCCGGGAGGCCTGGCGTGTCCCGCCGCTTGAGTCTACTTGGCTTATTTCCCTGAGCGTTGGACAGTGTGGAGACGTCATCGGAGGCCGTAAACACTGCCCCCGACAATCATCCCCAAGAACGTGGCCAGGGCAGTGGTGGGAGACGCCCAGCGTGTGTCAGGAGGGGTGGAGGTGGGGCAAGGGAGAAGACCAGCCTTGTGAGGTGGCGTCACTGACAGATGTCAAGTTCCTGGCCAATCCCACTGTCTACCTACCTACAGAGCAATGTTAAAAAACAAAGCAAAAACAAAAATCCCGTTCAAGCCTACGGTGGCCCCCACTGCTTATAAATCTAATTCCCTAACCCCACAACCCAGACTTCCAGTGCTATTTCTGCTGCCATCCTGACCCCACCCCTGGGCCCAGGCCCTCCTGTGCCTTCTCTCAACCCTGTCTCATCTGGTGAAAGGCCCCTTTGCTCTGCTCAGGCGCCTCCCTTATTGCCTGCCACTCAGCCTGCAGGGCCCTGAGCTGCAGCCTCGTGGGTCCCCCTCCCCTGCCTCTAGGTGACACAGGAAGGCAAGGGCGAAGGGCTGCCACTCCCCTATGGCCTTGCACTGAGGAAGACTCACGTGTGTGCCCATGGGGCCAGAGAGCTTCCTGCTGGCCACGAGTGCCACAGCCCCAGAAGTGAACCCTGGTGCCGCTCCTCGAGAGTCAGAAGCCTCCTAGCTGAGCCTCCAGATGACAGCACAGCCTGTTGCCGCCTGGATCCAGCCTGGGAGACCCCAATGGAGGACTCTTGAGGCCATGCCTGAGCGTCTGCCCACAGAATCCAGGAGTGGCTGTGAGCTGCCACTCTGTGCCCACTGGGTGCTCAGCATGACAGGTCAATACCTCCGGCCTCCCACTCACTGGACAGTCTGTGCTGGCCCAACCCAGGTGGGTGTGGACCCAGGCTCCTCCCAACTGCCCCATGGTGATCCAACAGAGCACAGCCCTCGTCACATCCACAGCCTCAGTGACATCTTGAGTAAAACAGACTCTCACAGGAGCACTGGTACGAGAAGGAATAAAACATATTTAAGATGCAAGAAGACTATGGAATTCTCAGTGTGGTTGGTGGCTGCGGTAGAAGCGTGGCCTGCTCCCTTTTGGGAAGTTCTCTGTTGCAACAGACATCCGGTCCTGTGCTAGTCAGACCCCTGGAAAACCCACCTGGGGCTTCATAACCCAACCTGGGATCCAGGGGCCCCAGGCCATTGGCGCAGGACAAAGGCCTCCCGCAGTAACCCTCTGCTAAATAACAAGGGGCTCGTTATGGTATTTTCAGTGGCATCATATGGTTGCGAAAGCTGGACATTGAACAGGAGAGACAGAAAAAGAATTGATGCTTTTGAATTGTGGTGCTGGAGACGTCTATTGAATATACCATGGACTGCCAAAAGAACCAACAAATCTGTCCTAGAAGAAGCGCAACCAGAGTGCTCCTTGGAAGCAAGAATGGCCAAACTGTGTCTTACATATTTCGGACATGTGGTCAGGAGAGAACAATCCCTGGAGAAAGACATCATGTTTGGAAGAGTGGCAGGTCAAGCCAAAAGAGGAAAACCCTCCACCAGATGGATTGACACAGTGTCTGCAACAATGGGCTTAAACATAAGTAAGATCGTTTGCCTGGCACAGAATTGGCAAGTGTTTCGATCTGCTGTACATAGGGTTGCTATGAGTCGGACTCGACTCGATGGCACCTAACAACAACAATGTCATGCCCAATCCAGTTAATAGCAGTTTTCTCTCAATAATCCAGATGAAGCACCAGGACCTGATTTAATGTGGCACGATTCAGGAGATACTAGCAAAACCCAGCCCAGCAACCAAAACATAATTTGATCATCTCCTGCGTGTCTCATCTTTTAACCAAAATGAAGTTAGTGAAAACGTGTTAACAACAGACACACTTTTTCACAATTTGCTTGGTTATAGGCACAACGGCTACATTGGTCCTGGAAATCAAATTCTTGTTTGACTTCATAAATTGGCATAATAAAGTGGTAAAATGTATCTCAACTTAATAAACAACCTTGTAGCCACATTGTTACCATTTTTTTTCCCCCAGCACTGGGGGTTGAATCCAGGGCCTCGCACCTGCATGCTCTGCAAGTACTGGACCACTGAGCCACGGCCCCAGCCCATTTTTTTACTTTTTGAGACAGGGTCTCACTAAATTACACAGACTGCCTCTGGTCTCGAACTTGCGATTCTCCTGCCTCTGCCTCCCAAACCGCTGGGATTACAGGCGTGTGCCACCATTTGTTACCATTTTCCACTTGAGATTAAAGAAAACCAAACATTCCACGTCCTGGGAAAATTTCCATAATCTCTCTGCACTTCTGTTCATAGCAGAGGGAAGATCCCCAGGTCCCTGGTGACACGCGGCAGCGTTTGTCCATGAGACGCACGTCCTGCTGCTGCCCTCGTGGGGCTGAGAACTCACATGCGACTTAGAGGGGAGAGAAGCCCTGCAAGGGGAAGATGGCTGGGCTGGGCTCTGGCCTCTCACATGGCCGTTGTGGCTAAATTCTCCCTCCGCAGGTGCACAGACATCACACAACCTGTTCCCTGCCCAGTGTACCTTTGAAAGTGAGCGTGCAAGGACCACAGCGTGCAGACAGGCCTCCTGCCTCCGTTTCCGTGTCCCTAACCTCTGTCACGGGCTGGGATTTAGCTCAGTTGGTAGAGCACTGCGCTGCAGTCTCTGAGGTCCCGAGTTCGATTCCCAGCACCCCAAAAATGGGAGGACGTGGCAACCCACTCCGAGGCAATCCTGAAGCAGTCAGCCATTGAAAACCCTATGAGGGTCACTATGAGTTGGACATGACTGACGGCACCTAACAACAACAACCACCTCTGTCACACCTGGTGTAAGGCAGCACCCGGCAGGGCCTGGTCTTGCAGCTGGGCAGAAGGTGGACAGTGGGGTGTGGGCACGTCCTCCCCCAGGACCCCAGGAGGCCTCTGACATCCCTTGCAGGCGGTCACAGAGCTCCGTGCCAGAGAATCATGCGGCTGTGCTCCTTGGTGGCAGGTGGAGTTCCCTGTTTCTGGGTCCCTGTGCCTGCCCTCCCTGCCCCACCCCCCTCTGCCATCTGCAGGTGGGGTGCAGGACAGAGAGGTGACGGTGTGGGTGTGCCAGGCCTCAGGGCCTGCTTCCACCAGGACCTGGGCTCAGACCCCTGAAGCAGATCACGGCGCTCTGTGCTCGCAGCCTGTGGAGGTCGGCTGGGCTCGCTGCAAGTCTGTCCAGGAGCATGGACCACCCTAGCAAGGTTAGGCAAGCTGGAGTTATGCAGCGTCAGCAGTAGGGGGCCCCGTCACAGCTGTGTCCTCACAGGCAAAGACAAATTTGGGGAGGGCACTTCAGGTCTCATGCCCGGGGGAGGGAAGCGGAGGCCAGAAAAGGAGGCTGGGGATCCCTGAGTGCTTTCCCCACCTCACTCATTCCTGTTTTGAGATCCTCACCGAGGTGATGGCGTTAACAAGAGAGGAGGTCCTGAGAGTGGACCCTTGTGATGGCATCAGCGCCCCCATGAGGAGGCCCCTGACAGCCAGCTCGTCCCTTCTCCCACGCGAGGGCGGGGCAGGTGCTGCCCGAGGGCTAGTGCTCAGGCCCTCACCCACCCTGGCCTTGGACTCTGCAGCCTCCAGCAGGGTCAGAAATAGATTTCCAAGGTTCCTACTCAGCGCCAGAGGCTGGGATTTAGCTCAGTTGGTAGAGCGCTGCGCTGCAGTCTCTGAGGTCCCGAGTTCAATTCCCAGCACAGCAAAAATAGGAGAAGGACCTGGCAATCAACTCCCAAGGCAATCCTGAAACAGTCAGTCATTGAAAACCCTATGAGGGTCTCTATGAGTCGGAAGGGGCTGGGATTTAGCTCAGTTGGTAGAGCGCCGCTCTGCAATCTCTGAGGTCCGGAGTTCAATTCCCAGTACCGCAAAAATGGGAGAAGGACATGGCAACCCACTCCCAAGGCAATCCTTAAACAATCAACCATTGAAAGCCCTATGAGGGTCATTATGAGTCGGACACGACTTGACAGCACCTAACAACAACAATGAGTCAGATACCAACTCGACGGCACATAACAACAACAACCCAGTGCCAGGGTTTTAGTTATCACAGCCTGAACTGACGGATCTCCTAAGGGGAGGGAGCGAGCAGCCACCTCTCATCTTGGCAGCCCCCAGGAGGCACCTGCTGTGCACCTGTGGCCCCTGGGAGCCCTGGGGTCTTCCAGCAGACATCCTTCATGCCCCCCTCCTTTGAGATGGCCTCCCCTGCAACATCAGGTTCCAGTAGAGCCTGGATTCCTCTTTGACCCACTTCCTCCATGGCTGAGGTTTCTCAGGTGCTCACTGCGTACCAGGCGCTGCTGAGGGTGCCATGGGCCCAGCATGCCCTCCCTGGCACTGCAGGGCAGCCCAGAGCTCTCCTGGGCTCCGATAAGGACAGGCTCTGAGAAGTCAAGGTCACTGATGGATGGAGGAGGTTGACCTCTCGGCAGGGAGCCCACGCCCAGGACCACCATCCTTCTTGCCTGACCCCAGTCCGCCAGCCAGTCCTGTTGTGGTCAGCTTCTGCCGCACTCCTGCTGTGCCAGGGACTCATAGCCCCATGTCCACAGTCATGCATTCACCCAGGACCCCATCAGAGGAGGTGGCCTGGACCAGGCCCAGGAGCCCACCCTGGGCGCTGCCTAACAGGAGGTCAGATCACCAGAGAAGGGCCACCCCCACGCTGGGGGACCTTCCTCACTGTCGGGGTTCGGCTCAGGCCTAGCAGAGGTCAGAGCCTTGCCCTGACACCAAGTGGTATCAAGGACCCACTGGACCAGGTTGATGTGGTGGCCGGAGGCACCAAAGAAGAACCTTGGGAGACCTGCAGGAACAGGAGAGGGAAAGTTTATTGCATTGCTCCCCAAGTGGAGTGCAACCAGCAAACAGCCCCTGTCAAATACTCAAGTGCTAGCTCTAAGCCTGCACTGGTGGTACAGCTCAGCCTTAAAGGCACAGCTACCAGCAGTTGGTGTTCCACTGGGCTGGAGGTCCGGTGATCTTGACTCTTGCAGCTCGCCTTCTCTGCCTCCAACCTTCCCAAGGGTGGGAGGAATTGGGAGGCTCTTTGTGGCTTGCTTGTAGCCTTCAGTGCTTCGGGGCCCCTGGTCTTGACGCGTCGGCTTGCTTGGAGATCTTCTGCTGGATTGGGGATCGCTGCATCAAGGTGATGGGGTCCAGACAGCAGTTGAGGGATGGAGAATGGTGGTGGGGTGAAGGGGGTCCGGGAGTGCTGCTTATATAGGGTCCTGGACGGGGTGTGCACTGGGGTTAGCCAATCAGGGCACATTCTTGACAGGTACGGCAGGTAAACTGTCAAACCTGACAGGTAGGGGCAGTTATTTAACTGGGGTGCTAGGAGTAGCCAATCAAAACTGAGGTGGTTGAGGCTGGTCAGGCTGGTCAGGCTGGTCAGGGGCCATTTTTGCTCACTCGATGGGAGGGGTAGGAGTGGGTGAGTGAAATGTGGCCCTGGGGTCACCTAGAGGTCAGTCCCTCATGCTAGTATAAAGGACCTTAGTTATGGGGTGCATTTTAAAAATCCCAACACCTCACCATAGACTGGGTGCCCCATGGGGTTGCCTTGGGCCCAGAGCTGCCTCTGACCCAGTGAGTCCTCCCCACAGCTTGTGAGGACAGAGGGAGAAGGCCCTGGTCAGTCCCCCAGGCTGTGCTCTGTACACCAAAGACCAGATGGACGTGTGCAGGATGTCTTGGGTGTCCTGAGAGTGGCCCAGGCCACTCCCACCACCCCAGCTCCGCAGATGCATACCTGCCCTTGACCCCTAGGGACATCCTGCTCGCCCTCACAGCTGCCCTCCCGCTAGGCAATTCAGGAGTTTCTCATCTGAAGGGTGCAGTTTTTCCCTGGGGCTGGCCCTGTGGGCTGAAGGCGGGGCTTGCAGCTCTGAGATGTTTATGCACCACTAATATCTGGCAGGGATTTGGCTCAGTTGGTAGAGCGCTGCTCTGCAGTCTCTGAGGTCCCGAGTTCAATTCCCAGCACCGCAAAAATGGGAGAAGGACGTGGCAACCCACTCCCAAGGCAATCCCGAAACAGTCAGCCATTGAAAACCCTATGAAGGTCGCTATGAGTCGGATACCGACTCCAAGGCACCTAACAACAACAATATCTAGCAGGCCGGGGGAGCTGCTTCCTGGGGACCCGAGCAAGGGTGTCCCACCTGGGAGCCTCACAGGGACAGCAGTGTCCCACAGTGGCACGGAGAGAATTAGCGACATTGCCATGAGCTCAGCACGCAGCAGCTGCTTGGGGGAGGTGGGCGATTGGTTCCAGAGCTGACCTTAGGAGAGACCACCTCGCTGAGGCCACCCAGGGGACAGGTGGAAGCTCAGGAAAGAGGCGCAGCTGGGTGGCCGGCTCCCAGGCCTGTTTGCTGTGCGATCTGCACCTGCTGTGTGGCCAGCAGCCCCTGACCCCGCCAGGCACCTGCACAGGCCCATGCCGGCCGGCTCTGCAGGCCCCTCTGTGGCCAGACCCTTCCTATTTTCCTTGCCTGTGCCGGGAGTCCCTGTGGATGAGCCCTTGTGGTCACAACATCGGGGCCTGGGAGGTCACCAGGCATCAGGTTCCCCCGGCTCTCCGCTGTCATGACTTTAGCTGGGCGTCCTTGCCAGTGGCACAGTTTTGAGACTTAAAGCCAAGAACTGAGTAAAGCCGGAAATGCTGCTGTGTGGGATGTACCATTTACTTTGTGGGCACCGCCTGGACACATCCCCATCTCTCATCCTGGGCCCCAAGCCACGGCTGGCCAAGGGGCATGCGCTGTGAGGCTAGGCAGGCTCTCAGCAGGGGCTGACCTCCCTCCCACGAAAGCTTCCCTCCCTTTGTGGCCCCAGCCATGGGCGTGACTGCTCTGTGACAGCCGTCAGAGTTTATGGCAGCTGCAGAAACAAGAGTCAGCTCCATGGCTGTCCAGAGCGGGCCCATGGAGGGACCACCGGAAAGGTGGAGTGAGGACGGCAGCCTAGCAGCTGAGGGAAGCTGGCCTCTGGCCCCTCCCAGGCTGATGCCCACCAGGCCACTCTGGAAGGCTTATCTGTGGCTTTAGATGAAGCTGCCTCTGCTCCAGGCTGCCTGCTGCCCACTTGACCCTGGACAGTGTGCTGCTGGCTGCCACTTGGCGGGTGGGACTGTCCCCTCTCCCCTCTTGACAGCTGGTGGGGCCGCTGTTGACCCTGCCCTAGAGGGCACAGGAGCGGGTATGGTACGGACGCCAGCCAGACCCTGTCTGTCGCCTCTCTGGGAACAGCACAGTGGTGAGGAGGACACACCCCCAGGGCCTCGGAGTCAGGACGTGGGTGGGAACAGCTGGTGGCTGTCCACTTGAGTCATGCCCATGGCTGTGGGGAGCATTTCGATTGCTGGTCCCTGGCCTCGTGGGTCCCCACTCCGCTCCTGAGTCCCACCCACTGCTGTTGGTTCTGACACTAAGAGGCTGCAGAGTTGGATGGGACAGCAGGGCCGGCTGCAGGCATGAAGCCCTGGGGTGGGCTCTTGCAGCTGAGGAGCTCAGTGAGGCACAGCCGTGGCCTCCCACAGGAGGGAGCAGCTTGGTGTCACGGAAGTCTGGTGCTGGGGGGGGATGGAACTTAGGGGCTGGAACTTAGAGGGTGGGGAAGGGAGGTGATGAGGGAAGGACACAGGGCCCTATCGGGGAGGAGTCGTCCCTGACACCCGCTCCCCACGCAGAAGCACCGGTGGCTCACGCAGGCAGACAACTGGCAGGTCCAGAGCCCGGTCTCTCACGCTCAGAGCGGAGGAAGCCAGACCGACCTCCCAGGCCACAAAGCTGGCCCGTGCATTTGCTGGGCGTCCCAAGCTGACGTCCCACGCGGAGCCTGGGGAAAGGCCTGGGATGCACAGCCCCTCAGGATGCTCCGCCTCCCCCCTCCATCCAGCATCCTGCCCCCTGCAGACAAAGGGCAAGCGGGCTGGGGCCGGCAGCTGCCCAGAGTGAGAAAGGTCAGGGCGGGACTTCCTGAGGTCTAGAGGGCATGCTACCCAGGGACTCTTGTCATCTGCCCCTCCCAGGGAGGCCTTAACAGAACGGAACGACGGGCACCGGAGCAGGCAGGAGGAGGACAGAAGGAGGACTGACGCCAGCCTCTGCCTGCTGGAGAGGCTTCCTGCTGCCCCTCAGGCCTCTCGGGGGCCCTTTCTCACCTGGAGGAAGGAATGTAGCGCCCATGAGGGGCTCTCCAAGGGCAATGCCCTGGGCCCTCCTACACGCCGTGCGCATCTGGGTTCAGAGGAGGACAGTAGCCTCTGGGGCTGCTCAGCTGAGGGCCAGGGACGCGAGGGAGGCTGCAAAGGACAGGTTTGCTTTCTAAGGTGGGGAGGATCCTACCTTGTCTCTTCCAGCGTCCGGTAGCCCGGGTCTCTGGCCCTCTGGAGGCATCGCTCCCACTTCCACCTCTGACTTCACGGGGCCCTCTCAGTGTGTCGTTCTTGTCTCTTGTAAGGATGTCGGTCACGTGGCACTAAGGCCTGCTCTGCTATGGCCTCACCTCAGCCTGGCCATTTGCACTTGCGACAACCCTTTCATTGCCTGCCTGTCAAGGTGTAGGGCACTGCCTAGAGAGGCAGTTTGCCCCGGGGTCTATCTACGCCCCTTGGAGGACTGAGGCTTGTTTCCCAGGCAGTCACCTTTGCCCTACATCCGGGAACTCAGGCTTGTCGAGCTCCCCAAGATGGCTCTGGCTTTTATTCCCTTGCCTCAGACCCCTTGACACCGATTGGCTGTTTCCAAACCCCTGAACGGCTCCTGATTGGACCGCTTGGCAACCACCCCTGATTGGCTACTTTTACAAAACCAAATTTTAATATCCCCTCTGATTGGCTGAAACCCATATGAGGCGACTGCCTCTGATTGGTCCCCGGCGAGCCCCAGAAGAGTATATAAGGGTGGTACACGGAACAGTCTGGGTCCATTCCATCGACCGGGACAGATGAGGAAGAAATAAAGAGCTGCTAGAGAAGAACATTTGGAGTCGGAGTCTTCCTTGGGAGGAGAAGAAGCCAGGAGCCGCCATGGGCAGAAGCCTCTGAGCCTGCCTTTCTCAAGGCTTCTCAGGGCAGCTGTGGGTATAAGCCTCCTTTCCGCATGGTGCGGCTCCTGGGTGCCCGGCTCCCCCTCACCAGAAGACAGGTCTTTGGCCTCCAGTTCCCGCTCACAGATGGAGCGAGTCCAGTGGCAGGGTGACGCCCCACATGGAGGCAGCGGGGTTAGGACTTCAAAGTGTCTTCTGGAGGAGCGCAGTTTAACACGCAGCAGGGACGCATTGTGCTCCCCGCGGGACCAACCTGGCTCTTGTCCGCCCACTCCTGTCCAGGGCCTCTGGGCACTGATACTCCCCAGGGTGAGGCAGGTGCTCAGCCTGGGCCACAAAGCCCAGCACTGCAACGCCCTGTCTTCCACAAGGGTCCTGTTCTTCCGCTATCCACAGAGCCTGGCTGCTGAGGATCACAGGAAGCAGCCTCTCAGCTCAGAAATCCTGGGCATCTTAAGCAGACTGTTTCCTCCGCCACCCCTTCCACGGCCCTGTCTGGAAGGTTCCAACTCGATGCCTTGAACTCGAGGCTGAGACTGCAAACTCTTCCTGGCTGCAGCGCCCACACCCTTCCCTGGGCCTTCTCCCAGCCTCCTCCAGGCACCTGACCTCTGCCTGCATGCCACCCACCTCGACAGACCCTTCTGGCTTCATTCCCCACAGCTCCCTCCCTCCCACTTTAGCCTGGACTTGGTGGTGACTCACATCAGAACAACTGCCTGGGCACAGGGCTTCCAACAGCAGCTGGGACGTGGACCCTTGCCAGCATGAATGCTGCAGTCCTGCACGGCCCCTGGAGAAGACTGGAAATGAGGCCATTGGTCACCAAGGCACTCACCAACTACTGGCAAATTGGCCAAAAATCAGTTCCGTAAAAGCCAACTTATGGGAGAAGGACCTGGCAACCCACTCCCAAAAATCAATCCGCCATTGAAGACCCTATGAACAGCAGAGAAGCACTGACAATAGTGTTTCACCTGTTGTACGTAGGGTCGCTACGAGTTGGATACCAACTTGATGGCACCTAATAACAACAACAAAAGCCAACTTGGGCTGGGGTTCAGCTAAGTTGGCAGAGCACTCCTCCGCACTCTCGGAGGCCATGGGTTCGATCCCCAGCACCACAAAAACGGGAGAAGGACCTGGCAACCCATTCCTGAAACAATCCTGAAACCTTCAGCCAAGTGAAAACTCTATAAATAGCAGAGAAGCACTGATATAGTGCCCAGCATGGCACAGTGTCAGGGAGTGTTTCGTTCTGTTGTACGTAGGGTTGCTATGAGTCAGACCCAACTTGACAGCACATAATAACAACAAGTACTTTGGTTGTACCTATTCTAGGACAGATCTGTTGGATCTTTTTGCAGTCCATGGTATAATGCAAGGGTGGCTAGACTGCATCTAATGTATTTTGGACAAGTAGTTAGGAAGGGCCAATCCCTGGAGAAAGACATGCTTAGGATAGTGGCAGGTCAATGAAAAAAAGAAAAACCCTCAACTAGATGGATTGACATAGTGTCTGCAACAGTGGTCTTAAACATAAGTAAGATTGTGTGCCTGGCACAGAATCGGGGAGTGTTTTGTTCTGTTGTGCACAGGGTTGCTATGAGTTGGACCCAACTCGATGGTACGTAGTAACAACAACAACAACAACAGCAGCAGGAGCAGCAGCAGCAGCAGCAGCAGCAGCAGCAGCAACGGCAGCCAACTTGCTGATGGCCAGATGAGTGATGGGCGGAGGCTTCTCTGGGCCTCCCATGGGGACCCTGCCCTGCTGCTCCATGCAGAAGGTGGGGGCAGCACATGCCAGAGGCAATGGAGGAGCAGAAAGGCCCTCAGAGGAAACCCACCCATCACACAGGCAGACACACCGGCTTGGCGTGCTGTGGGCCCAGGGCTTCCTCCTGGGTGAGGCGTAGAGAAAAGCCATGGGCCTCAGATGCTGGGGTCTAAAAGGCCACGACCAGGCCCTGGCTCTGGGAGGCAGATTTGCAGTCCTGGGAGGGGTTGCCCTTCCTCTGCCTGACCCCAGCTGCTCGGCTGAGGACTCGGGACCTGGTGCCACGCCTGCTGGGCATCTGCGTGGAGCAGGAGCCCAGCTCTCTGGGCGTGGGCAGGGGCCGATCTCCAGCTGGATTTTCCTCCAGTTTTGGAGGCTGCCTCTGCTGTTTGGCCTCCTTCTTCCTCGGTCACTGGGACCCAGGTCATTCGTCCACTCATGTAACTGAAGCCGTGAAAGCCACTTTGTGCCTATGCCTGGCCGTGGGCTAGGGATGCTCTGGAGCCTGCTCCTGGCCCTGGCATCCTGCCCTGGTTCTGTCCGGTGTCCATCAGCCTGAGGGAGTGTGGCCTCAGGGGGAGGCTCTGCTTCCCGAGCAGAGGTTGACTCAGAGTGGGGTTACACACACTCACGCCGGGGGCTACAGTTGACCCCAGCCTGGGTCCCACCTCAAGGGACAACAGGGCCTTCATTTGGGCTCCTTCCCTAACATCAGGGCAGGAAGCACTGTGGATGATGGATAGGTGTCTGAGAATCGTGGAATGGTCAGCATGTGCAGGAAATGGTCCAGTTCTTCTAGAGGGGACACGGAGCATGGAAAGCATGTATTTGCGTGGTGCATTTGCGTGGTATGCATGTGGCCAGGTGTGTCTTGTGAACATGTGTATGTATGTGCATGTATGATCAGGTGTGCAAATGTGTGTACACACATGTGCAGGTGTGCAGCTGTGGGCACATGCGTACACATGTGTGTGTGTGTGTGTGTACATGCATGTTCCAGGCAAGGCCATGTGGGCAGGCTGCTTCCCTGCAGTAAATTTCCCACCCATGGGCCGGGCGGGGTGGCGCACGCCTGTAATCCCAGTGGCTTGGGAGGCAGAGGCAGGAGGATCGCAAGTTCAGAGGCAGTCTATGTAACTTAGCAAGACCCTGTCTCAAAAAAGGAAAAACAATGGGCTGAGGGTGCAGCTCAGTGGTCCAGCACTTGCAGAGCATGAAAGTGCGAGGCCATGGGTTCGAACCCCAGTACTGAAAAAAAAAAAAATCTCCCACCGATGGCCACCTCTTTTCCTCCCCCATCATCTAAGGCACGTGGGCTAGTGGTGATCCGCGTGTCCCCTGGCCCCTCCAGGACCGGCTCACGTGCTCCTCCACTGGCCGGCACTGGGGGCTCAGCTTTTCCTGCTCAGGATGAAGGAACGGCCAGAGCTGGCCTGGTGGCTGTCGCGCTCAAGTGCAATATTCCTGTGGCTCTGCTTTCCTTGGCCCCTGCTAGGGAAGCCCTGGGGGAGGAGCCTGTGGAACTGAAGAGGGGGAAAGGGAGCAGGGGGCAGGTAGGGGAAGAGACTGGCCCAACTCGGGGTGCAGGCCTGTGCCCTAAGCCTGGACATTGCATATGGACAGCTCCTGCGGGACTCCTGCCCGGAGTGGAGCTGGGTAGCAGGTGGCCAGGTTGAGGGCCAGAGGACCCAGGCCCACAGCTTCTTTGAAACTGGCCCCATAGCCCTGAGGGGATGGTGGTGGGGAGCTCAGGACTCCTGTGCTTTGAGCTCCACCTGAGAGCCAGCCCCACTCCTGAACCCCCGTGGACTCGGGGTCCCCATCAGGGCTCCTGCTCTTTGGGGACCACACCCCCTCCTCTGAGCAAGGGCCTACTTACCCTGAGCCCAGGGGTCCCCTGGACCAGAGCCCCCATGGCCCACCCCGTGCCGGCCAGGCCTCCCACCGCCCACAGCAGAGCACCCCAGGCGTGAGTTGAGTTACGCTAGCTGTAAACCTGGGGCCTGTGGAGGAGCAGTCGTCCAGGGGAGCAGAAGCTAGGACGTCCCTGGGGGGCGACAGCTGGAACCACAAGTGCCAGGCGTCTTTGTGCCGTGAGAACAACTGTCGCCACGGGCTGTGGGGACAGCAGGTGGAAGGCTGTTCTGGCCTGAACAGGCACCCCGCTGCTGGTCCCTGCAGTGGGAGCCAGATTAGAATACTGCACATACCTGTGGCCCAGACTCTCCCCAGGATCTGGGCAGGGTCAAGGAAGGGGCTGGAGCCCTGGTGCTAAGGGGTGACAGAGCCAGGCCCGCAAGAGTGGCTGGTGTGTGCCCGGCTCCCTCCAGCGCGGTGTGACCCCCTGCGCCCCCTGCTGGTGACTAGAACCTGGTGGTGAGGCTCCAAGGAGGCCTGGCCCCTGCTTTCTCCAGGCTGGGGCCAGAGGCTGCTGTTCATCTGCCTTCCGAGGGCTTGCTGCTGTCTCTTGAGGTTGCAGCTCTAAGCCTCTAGATAGGAGCTGGGCCCCCCGGGGCCCCTGGAGTTGACTCTTGTCCTTGGGCAGGAGGAGAATGTCTCCTGGAGGCTCTCCAGGGCCCTGTGCTGCCGTCCAAGCCTAGGATTGCCCCTCAGGGAGAGTAAGGCAGGAGAGAAGCAGGTTGGCCAAGGCCCGGGATGCTGTTCTTGGCCACATCGGAGGACCACAGAGTACTGGAGGGAGGCAGGGCCAGTGGTGTCCATTCCACAGCCGGCTCCTCTGCAGCACGGAGAACCTGGAACAGGGCAGGGGCCTCTCACTCCCAGTGGGTCAGTTAGCAGGAGCTAATGGGCATCCTAGTGACACTTCTATTATCGCCTGTCACCATGTGCTGGCACTGAGCCCTCTCGTTTGCGTCAGAACTTCTGGGCAGCAATGAGACTCAGGGATCTCACAGAGATTTATGAACCTCACGCTCCCTCAAATCTGGAAATGCCAGGCTTACTCAGGAGAGGATGCCTCAGAAACCCCGAGACATGACACCGCAGGGGGGGAGGCACAGAGCTCAGACCGTGCACAGCTGGCCTTGCCTTTGGGGGACCAAACAAGTTTGTTACAAGGTTCTGCCTACAAGCACAGGGGCTCTGAGTTCAGTTTTGCACATTTGCTAGTTTTTAAAAAATGAAAACAGTCTGTGCTGAGTTCTAGCTGTGTGTCAAGCTGAGCAGGATGCTGCTCGCCTCTGCAGACACACCCTTGAGAATTGCATGCTTGAGCCGGGCGTGGTGGCGCACTCCTGTAATCCCAGCGGCTGGGAGGTGGAGGCAGGAGGATCACAAGTTCGAGACCAGAGGAAGTCTTCATAACTTAGCAAGACCCTGTCTCAAAAAAAAGTAAAGAAAATGGGCTGGAGGCAGCAGCTCAGTGGTCCAACACTTGCAGTGCATGCAAGCATGAGGCCGTGGGTTCAACCCCCAGTACCATTAAAAAAAAAAAAAAAAAGAGAGAGAGAGAGAATTGCATCCTCCGATTCCAGCCATTTTCCAGAACACTCTGGGCCCTCCGTCCTGTCCTGCCTCTCTCTACTCAAGTCCTTCTGCTACTGTGACCTGCAGGATGCCTTTGCGATACAAAGTGACCTCAGGCCAGGCTCCACGTGTCGCTGCACAGGCAAGCCATGGGGGGGCGGGGGGGGGCGGGCAGCCTTCTTCCAAAGCTCATGCCTGTCCCAAGTCAGGCTCCAGTGCCCCAGTTCTGCCAGAGTGACCCAAAGCCTCCCAAGTGTGCACCACCAAGTCCACACTAATGGTCCCTGACACAAGCCCCAGGTGCCCGTGGCTAGCCCATGCTGGATGGGGCCGGGCTGGAGGATAGCTCAGAGACAACAGGCTCAACTGGATTCCCTTAAAATGTCAGGGGTTGATCTCGTTGGGGTTTCTAGTTTTATTATGTTTTCTCCTGAGAACTTTACAAAACTGTGAGCACAGAGCTTTGGAGCCTGACTTGGCCCCACAAGCCCTGAGGATGACTTGTCACAAGGTCCAGGTAAGCGTCCCTGCCCTAGCAGTCCTACTTGGTGCAATTGATCCCATAAAGTGAAACCAAGGACTTAAGCTACATTTCAAGATGTTTACAGCCCTTGTTTCAAGTGGCAAAGTCCCGGAAGTAACCGGGTGCTGATGTCCAGGGGAACAGCCAGTAAGCATGGTGGCCACCCAGCGGGGCAGCATTCCCAGCCCCCGGGGTGTGGAAATGTCTGAGACGGCTGGAGTTGTGATGGGGAAGCCCCAGCACCCAGCGGGTAGAAGCCAAAGATGGCGTCAGCACCCTGTGGAGGACAGGGGGCCCCTCCACAGAGACCATTCCAGCAGTCGGAACCTTTATTCAAGTGCTGTCACTGTGGGAGGGCTGAGATTTAGCTCAGTTGGTAGAGCACCACTCTGCAGTCTCTGAGGTCCCAAGTTCGATTCCCAGCACCGCAAAATGGGAGAAGAACGTGGCAACCCACTCCCAAGACAATCCCAAAACAGTCAGCCATTGAAAACCCTATGAGGGTCGCAATGAGTCAGACATGACTCGACGGCACCCAACAACAACAAATCACTGAGGGAAAGAATGAGCAGACCTGATGTATGTTGACCTGGCCGGTGTCCAGCTGGAGAGAAAATGCAGTCGTGGCGAGCATGTGTGGTCCCAGCCTGTTTACGTTGCAGAGCAAACGTCAACAACCTGGAGGAAGTGGGGAGCTGCCTGTCCAGTCCGGCCCTCACTACTGAGTGTGCCGTCAGAGAGGGGACATGCAGGGGGTGGCTGGGGTGACGGACTTCGTTTCTTTCTGTCACTTTAAGAAGATTCCTGCTTTTGCAGTGTGCACACAGCACTGGGCCTGCTTCTGGGCCAGCCGCTGGCGTCTTCCCAGCAGCCACGCGGGAGATGGGCTCTGCTGGCAGGCTGTGGGCTGCAGAGCCATGCTGGCCCTCCGCAGACAGATTTAGCACGAACTTCAAAGGCCCTTTAATTTGGAGATGCGGCTCCGGGCTTGGTGTGAGCCTCCGACCCCCAGGCTGTGGGTTTCTAATACCTGCTTCTGGGATGAATCAACGGATCCGGAATCTAGGGCGGCCGGCCAGAAGTGAGGCAGGCGACCTGCGCTTTCATCTCCGTCTCCCCCGACGTCAGGCGGGGAGGGCCGAAATTCACAGTGAGGAGGGCAGCGGGCAGTTGGTGAGGCAGCCACAGAGGCTGGTGCCTGCTTCCTGCAGAGCCCTGCAAAGGCTGAGAGTCCAGGGGATGTGACAGGGAGGCAGGTCAGGCCACACTGCCTGGACACCTCAGCCAGGCTGAGAAATAGGCTGAGCCCCGATTTCCATCAATTTGGCTTTTATGTACCAGTGCATAGAGTAAACAATGGATCTGTTTCCGGCCCCTGAGAACTGGCCAAGCCCCATCTCCTCCTGCAATTAGGAGGCTCAGCAAGCCGTTTTCCAGAACACTCTGGCCCCTCCCAAGTCCTTCTGCCACTGTGACCTGCAGGACGCCTTCACAATACAAAGTGACCTCAGGCCAGGCTCCACGTGTCGCTGCACAGGCAAGCCATGGGGCAGCAGCCTTCTTCCAAAGCTCATGCCCGCCCCAAGTCAGGCTCCAGTGCCCCAGCTCTGCCAGGGTGACCCCAAGCCTCACTGGTGTGCTCCACCAAGTCCACACCAATGGTCCCCGACACAAGCCCCAGGTGCCCGTGGCTAGCCCATGCTGGATGGGGCAGGGCTGGAGGATAGCCCCGCCTAGGGCCTCAGGAGGCCTAACACCTGTGCGTCCACTGTCCCCTGCATTGTGCTGCTGGCCAGGCCCCTGCCTGGTCACAGGATGATGTCCTGTGGGCATCTCCAACTGCCAGTGGAAGTGAGGCCACCACTGCCCTGCTACCCTGCCATGGGGTGAGGTCAGCCCTCAGCCCGGGCCACGTCTCCTAAAGGTGGGAGCCCCTCCCCCGCCCAGGCCCACCATGGCCTCTCTGCCAGCCTTTCCACTCCTGCCAAAACCAGGCCCAAGGAGACCTCTGGGGCCCATGTCCAGGTAGGGCTGCGGAGGGCCTGGCCCCCCGGACCAGCCCGTCACTGTCCTCTGCTGGCTCTGCTGTTCAAATGCACCGCAGTCCTCATTTGTTCCTGACTTACCCAGAGGGTGCTGGCGGCCCTGGGAGGTCAGAATTTTGGGTCACGCATGGCCAGGAGGCTGCCCCCTCTCAGGGCAGACAAGCAGCTGCGTACCCGCGGGCGGATCTGCTTCTGGTGGGATCTCAGCCCAGCCCATGCCAGGCACTGGGAAGGGTCCGTGCCATGACCCAGGAGGCGGAGCCAGCGTGTACCTGAGGAAGTCCGGGGTTTGTGGCCCTGAGCGGGTGCCGTCCAGCCTGACTCGATACACATCCGTCTGTGTCACCCTTGTGGGCAGCGGGGAACGCGCACCCCACCCCCTGGAAAACAGGACCCTGTGCTTCCTTCCTGGTGGAGGAGCCGTTCAGAGCTTGCGGCCCCTCCCCTATCCTGGGGCCTGGATGCTTCCCTGGACCCTCCAGCCCACCCCAGCTCCACAGCCCACCCCACAGGGCCCTGCATTCCCCCTAGCCTGGCAAAGGGCCAGGTCTTTTCCTTATTCCACCGCCTGCTGTATTTCTGGGAACACTGCGGGGGAGGCATTGGGGTTCAAAGAAGCCAGGAGGAGGCTGGCCTGGCGTACACTAGAGTCTCAGGAGCCGGGAGTGAGGAGAGCCAGGGTCTGGGGATGAGCCTCCTCCCGGCGAGCAGGGCCTGCCTGTGGCCCAGCTGGGCGCCAGCCCACAGCTCTCTAATCTTCGCGTTTCCTGTATCCCATCCACCCGCCAGTGGGGTCCAAGGGTGGACCCTGGGACCTGTGTCTGCATGCCCAGCAGAGGGAGCCATGGGGCAGAACCCTCAAAGAAACCTCACAGGTGCGGTGGCACATGCCTGTCATCCCAGCAGCTCAGGAGGCGGAGGCAGGAGGATCGCAAGGTTGAGACCAGAGGCAGTCTATGTAACTTAGTGAGACCCTGTCTCAAAAAGTAAAAAAATGGGCTGGGGGTGCAGCTCAGTGGTCCAGCACTTGCAGAGCATGGAGGCGCGGGGCCCTGGGTTCAACCCCCTGTACTGGAAAGGAAAAAAAAGAAAGCTGACAGGTCTGCATCCTTCTCAGGATCAAGGCCAACACCAGCCCTTCCTGAGCTGCATCCTTCTCCCATGGAGCAAATAAATGCAGGGAGAAAGGAAGGCCCTCATGGGGAAATACACGGGAACTGTGCAATAGGCAGCTCTGCTCGGGGCCAAACGCCCGCTGGCTAAACATCCCGGCGCTGAGCCCTCCTCGGGCGGCCAGAGAACCTCTGCGAAGAGCTGGCAGAAGAGAAGAGAGCCCGTCCCTTAGAGCGAGGACCTCGTCAACCCTCTCCAATCCTCCCCTCCCCCTCCTGGCCTCCTGCTCCCTGGGGAGGCAGCTGAAAACAGGCTCGTTGTCAGTGGACGAGCTGAAACCTGAGTAACTGTCCAGCAGGCTGCCTCATTGTCTGGCCAGCTCACCCTGGTTGACACTGGGCGTCCCCGAAGGGCACATGTTGGAGCCTCCCGGGCTTTCTTGTGGACAACACCAGATGGGGCAGAGCCCCGAGCAGCCTCTCAGAGCCTCGGCCTCACGACATGGCCGGATGGCTCTGCCTGGGTCTCCAGCCTCCCTCTCTGCGGCGGCCCCCCTCACCTGCAGCCCCGTGCCCCACCTCCTCCCCACTTCTTGAGATGGCACCTGCTGGAGCCCCGTGGACACCCCGTTCCTGACTCGTGGCCGCTCCCCCCACGGGGCGGAGACAATGGACGGGCCACGGCACATCCTTGTTCCTGTCCCACCCCATGGCCCCAGACTCCAGCCCTGCTCCTGAATAGAACATGGGCACATGTACATACGCATGCACACAAATGCATACATACACCGCAACCCCACCCAGCACGCACTCGCGCTCACATACACCCCACACCCTTCCAACACATATCCGCATGCACGCCCACATGCACACTCACGTGCACACACACACACAGAGCTACACACCCCACACTCACACATGTGCCACACTGCGTACACACACGCACAGTCCTTGGACTGGGCCAACACTGATTACAGAGTCCAGGTGACTGTGGGAGCTCTGGGTGCCCTGGGAAGAGGAGATCAGCAGAGGGGACCTGTATTCTACTGTCCCTTGGTGGCACTGTGGGTCTCTCTTTCCTCCAGCTGGGGCCCAGCCACCACTGCCTGACCCGCAACCTTGGGCCTCATTTCTGCCCTGGTCTCAGGTGCCTGGGGAGACAGTGTCCAGTGTGGAGTCACGGGATGCAGGCGCCTCTCCCAGCTCACAGCAGTGCAGATGTTTCTTCTCTGAGTCACAAGCCTTTCAGCTCCTCACCCGCCACCCCGCATCACCCTCCTTGGCCCCGAGCCCTAGGAAAGGGGGCTCTGCCTGCAGTGGTCAGCCTGACTCTTTGGCTCTTTCAGGCTCTCTTTGAGCCAGCAGCAGATGGCCATGGACCAAGGGCCCCTGGGTGTCCTGGGCATGAGATCTGCTGACCAGGGAGTCCAGGGCCGCAGCCCATCTTCTTGCTGTGACCTGTAGCTTGAGCAGTGAGCATCTTGGAAGAGCCCCTGCCCTGGGCCTGGAGAGTGGTAAGCCCTGCGCCAGGGCTGAGGTCATGGTGGTGGTCAGCGCGGAGACTGAGATCTCTTCTCGCTGCTGGCCTGTGTCCAGCCTTGGCTCAAAACCAGACCTGGACATGGCGCATGGCCACCAGATTCAGCAAACAACAGTTTAAAATGGAATTTCAGTTAAACCACGGATAGCTTTTGGTTTAAGAATGTTAGGTGCCATCAAGTCAGGTCCGATTCATAGCAACCCTCATGAGGTTTTCAATGGCTGATTGTTTTGGGAGGGGATTGCCACACCTTTCTCCCATTTTTTCAGTGCTGGGGGTTGAACCTGGGTCCTCAGAAAGTGTGGAGCAGCGCTCTACCTGAGCTAAACCCCAGACCAATTATCCTGATGATATTTGAGGCACAATTATACTAGAAAAGTATTCAGTGATTATCTGAAATTCAGATGTAATGGGGTACCCTGCACTTTTCCAGCATACCCTGGAGTCCCCAGGGGTGCCTCTGCCCCCATTCACCCCACCCCAGCCAAGTTCCTCTTTGCTTCTGGAGAAGCCCCTCCCAGGCTGATCTGGGCCCTGCTCAGAATTCTCACAGTCTGTTCAAGGAGATATTTTTAGGAAGAAGGACAATCATCCTTTAAACATTTTAGATTTCAGGTCCAAGTGGCCAGCAAGTGGCATGGGCTGGGGCTTTGCTTTGACCGTTTACTGGCATACACTGGCCCTCCAGGAGCTTCAGACCAGCTAAGGCTAAGTGCCCCGCCCGAGCCTCAGGGCTCAAGATGTGCTCTGGGTCCAGCAGCACCCACAGCCCCTGGGAGACCCTTGGGGTACAAAATCCCAGACCCTGATGAAATCAGAACCTGCGTTTCAGCAGGATCCCTGGGTGTTTTTGAAGGTTGAGAACCACTGCTCTGGGGGCTCCCCCCAAACAAGAACCCACACCTGGCTTGCAAATCCCCCTCCAGGGCATTCTGGGTGGGCTGCAGAAGAGAAGAAGAGACAGGGGCCAAAGGGCAAGGGGCAGAGGAGTGAGGGCCTTCCAGGTAGGGTCAGGGAGGGTCTGTGTCTTGGCTAGTGAGGCGAGTGGCCTAAGGACACCGGAAGAGAGGAAGTATGTGTATTGGGGTGAGAGGGTGGCCAGGGGGTATGGACCTGGGAGGTCGACCTAGCATGGCTGACCAGAGTGGTGAGTCGCAGGAAGCCGATGGTGGTGCTGGTCTTTTTAACCTTTCTTTTTCTTACCTGTTGTTGCTGTTGTTAGGTGCCTTCGAGTTGGTGTCTGACTCATAGTGACCCTACGTACAACAGGTAAAACACTATTGTTGTGCTTTTCATTGGGTATTCAATGGCGTGTTGTTTTTTGGGAGAGAATTGCTGGGTCTTCCCAAGCATACGGCCCCCAGTCTCCCACGCAAGTACTAACCGGGTCTGACCCTGCTTGGCTTCCATGGTCTGACGGGATCAGGTACCACAGTAGTACCGCTGCAGGCATTTTCATACATAAAAGTAATAAATTAAGGAAAATACATACATTAGAAAGAAGGAAAAGGCATACATACGCCCGTAATTCTACCACCCCATACCCTCATTGGGGCTGGGATTTAGCTCAGTTGGTAGAGCGCTGCTCTGCAGTCTCTGAGGTCCTGAGTTCTATTCCCAGCACCGCAAAAATGGGAGAAGGACATGGCAATCCACTCCCAAGGCAATCCCGAAACAGCCATTGAAAACCCTATGAGGGTCACTATGAGTCGGACTTGACTCCATGGCACACAACAACAACAACAACAACAACATACCCTCATTGCTTATTACTCCTGTTTTTTTCCCTATACATAGTATTTTAAAAAGAAAATAGTTCTAAAGGTACAGTGTGTGCCATTTTCTGTCATTATTTCCACATCCCCGGCCCGTGTGGTCGTCATAGGGGACGGTGTGCCATCGCCCTCTAGTGGTCCTCTCCTGGTCAGACACGGGGAGCTCAATGCGCCGGCCTCTGAGCTGACCAGGCCTTTTCCCTGTGCAGTTTTCCCCCTGGGTCCTGCTGTTGTCCTGGACTGCAGCCCTGAGCACAACCGTGCTGAGTCCTCGGAGTCCTCCTAGTGAGCCAGGAACTTGGGGGTGGTCTGGGGATCCTGATGGAGTTGCCCTCAGAGAAGCCATCACCTCCTGTAGCCGCAGGGTCCAGATTTCCACAAATGAAAACCAGAGCCTAACCTGGGGGTCGGCTGCATTACAGCACAATGGCATTGCCTGTCCCTCCGGGCGTCTCTGGTTAAGTTTAACATTGTTTGAAAAAGAATTCAGCCTTAATTGTTTGGATGGGGACTCCTGGGCAGACTGGGATAAAGCTGGGGACCGAAAGTCACAGAACACGTGGGAGGTGCGGCATCCTTGAAGAGCCCAGGGTGGCGAGGAACGCCGACGGAGACCACTGCCCGGGACGCGGGCCCTGCACTCTGCAGGGCGTCAGGTCCTCACGGGCCGGCCACGAGGCCACACGTACTGGGAGAGACAGGTGGGCCAGGGCACCGTCGCAGTCAGTGTAGTCCTGGAGAAGTCGCAGTGGCCTCACACAAAGGGTCCCTTGTCTTTGGCTGCTGGTGTGCGTGACCTGGGACGGCCCTTCCCAAAGAGAGACTTGGAGATTGTGAGCCAGGAGCTCCGGTCTGGAGACGAGTCCAGCTTGGACCCCCCTTCCTGTTTGTGACCTTGCTGAGCAGGTGTCCCGGAGCAGGGCTGCCAGAGGGACTCCTGCCTGCCTCTGTTGCGGGGGCAGCTCTGGGGCCGTGGGCTCCTCCTCCCAGGAGAAGGGACCTCGGCCAGCCAGATGCCAGGCTTTGAACGGCCCTCCTGGGAGGGAGACCAGGTTTGCTTCCAGCAGTGGCGACAGGAAACTCGGTCCTGGAGGTTCCAGAAACGGCCTGGACAGAGACGGCCATCAGCTCAGTCTTTGGATCAGCTACCCAGGAGCGGCTCCCGAGAGTCTGCCTGCCAGCGGGTAACAGGGGACAGCAGTCCCTCTGCCCAGGGCGAAGCATTCAGCCTGATGGCTCGAGCAGCTGCCGCTTCCTTCCTGTCCCAGCCCTCGTATAAAGAGGAGGCTGAGGCGGGCAGCCGCCCCACACGGGCTGCTGAGCGGCCAGCGGCATCCAAGAGTCCTCTGCACAGCTAGGACGGCGGCTGGGCGCCCGGGCGGACGGGTCAACCTCGTAAGTAGTGGGAATTAAGCAAGGCCAACAGAGGGGGCTGCAGCTCAGAATAAGGGCTCGAAAGCATGGAAATTGATGCAGCCAAACCTGCTAGCGTTCAGGGGTTCGGGGAGGGCCACCTTGGTGTAGCAGGAGAGGCTGGGTCCCCGCAGGTGGTGCTCTCACGCCCTGGTCCTTCTGCTGCAGGTGGGCTTGTGCGTGCTGACCGGCGCATTGTGGAAGATGCGGGCCTGTGTGGCGCGGGCGCTGACCCTCTGCCTCCTGCTGGGGGCGCTCGCAGGTGAGGGCCCCTCAGGGACGGCATGTAGCCGCCTGACCTCCAATGGCCGTCCTGTGCCCCCATGGTCTCCCCTGCACTGTCCCTGTCCTGCAGTGTGGATGGATGCACGGGGCCCTTCGAGTCACCCTGGGTGACAGCTCTCTTCTTTGCAGGGGCCAAGCCTGTACAGGAGGAGTCAGGTACGCTGCTCCGCTGTCTGTCCTTGCGTTACCATAGAGAACCGCTGTGTCTGGGAGGGTGGGGAGCAGAGGTTGCTGGGGTCAAGGATGTCTTCCCCAGGCAGACGCAACAGGGGCCCTGGCTCTGCTGAGCCCACGAGAGGACGTGGCCTCACTGCCAGCAGGGAGCTGCACATGGAGGAGGAGGGCCCTGGGAGCTCTCCAGGTCAGCCGGGCCTCCAGCCACCAGGGGACAAACCGGCCAGGAGGGCACCCTCGGGCCCGGACATTCCTTCCCTCAGACCTGGGTGCAGACCCTGGCCCCCCAACTTCGAACCCAGTCCAGCATTGTCCAGGCGCCCTTTGCCCACGCTCTAGGACTGGTGGGCTGTAATCTTCTCTGCACCTCCCAGGATGAGCTGGATTCCCCTCCCCCGGCCCCCCAGCTGCCTCTTTGCTCAGCATCTCCCCAGACAGGGCAGGCCTCCGTCCCCTCCCCCTCCTCTTCCTTTGTCCCCCAGACCAGGTGTCCCAGGGACACGGACACTCAGGACAGCCCAGGCCCCACTCCCAGCTGTGAAGGTCGCCTCGCTGCAAGCACCGCTGGGCACCCCTACCTTGCCCGGACATTCCTTCCCTCAGCCTTGCCCGGAGGCTGTGGGGAGCGGTCCCCGGCAGGGCAGCGGGCAGCCTCTGAGGGGGCTCCCTGTGTCTTTTAGACCCCTATGCTCTGCCTCCGGCCCTGCCCTACTGGCCTTTCTCCACCTCTGACTTCTGGAACTACGTGCAGTACTTCCAGGCCCTGGGCGCCTACCCCCAGCTGGAGGACATGGCCCGCACCTTCTTTGCGCACTTCCCCCTGGGGAGCACCCTGGGCTTCCACGTCCCCTACCAGGAGGACTGAGTGGCGTCCAGGGCCAGCCTGGTGCCTGCCTGCCCGCCCAGCTGCCCTGGCCGCTCCTTGGGGCTGGCCTGGGGTCTTCCGTGGCCATGGCAGGGAGGCCGAGGTGTGGGGGGCACACACGCAATAAACTCCTGACTGCAGAGGCACAGAGACTTTGTGGGTTTCTTCCAAGAGATGCTGCGCGCGGCCCTCACTGCTGTATCATCCCACGGGGTGGCCTGGCTTTATTCTGATTACTGATGAATACGCTTTCTATAAACATGTGCACGATGTCTGTCCACCGGAGTATCAACAATGGCTCTCACCCTCATGTGTCACCTTGTCATCCAATTCTTTTTTTTTTTTTTTTGTGGTACTGGGGGTTGAACCCAGGGCCTCGCGCCTGCGTGCTCTGCAAGTGCTGGACCACCGAGCTGTGCTCCCAGCCATTTTTTTTACTTTTTGAGACAGGGTCTCACTAAGTGACGCAGACTGGCTCTGGTCTCGAACTTGCGATCCTCCTGCCTCCACCCCCAAGCCGCTGGGATTACAGGCGTGAGCCACCTCGCCCGGCCTTGTCATCCAATTCTCATGACGACCTGAGGGGGTTGAGGATCCCCCAGGTGTAGGTGAGGAAACTGAGGCAGGGCCACCAGGTCCTGCCTGGCTTGTCAAGGCCACACGGCTGGTTGGTGGAGCCGATTCCAGCTCAGGCAACCCCTGCCCTAGCCCACTAAGCCGGGAGCCACCTGGGCCAGGCACCCGCACTGCACACACAGCGTAGTCTTGCAAGAATCAGGAATTGAAGCAGTCAGATCCCTGTCTGTGAGGAACAGGCAGGGCCCAGGTCTGGAGGCTGCCGTCCTGGAAGCCCTGCGGGTGTGGAAGGTGGGCAGGCAGTGTGGAGGTTTCTCACGCCAGCCTCTGTGCAGGTGTGCAAGCCTAGACGGCACTGGCGACCCTCAGTGCTTACCGCACTGCTGGGGAAAAATTGATCGAACTGGAGGCTCCTCCTGACTACCAGCCGGTCCTGGTTCCCTCGTCTGACCTTCATTTAGGTGCCTCTGGGTGGCAGGCACTGACCTGGCATCTGAGGCTCTTCTCCACGTCCAGTCCCCCCCCCCCCCCCCCCCCCCCCCCCCCCCCCCCCCACCGCACTGTCCATCCGGGCTGGGCTGGCCACTGCCCAGGCTGTGATTCAGTCTTACTAAATGCCATCCGGTCTCATCAGATCTTAGAAGCTAAGCAGGGTCAGGCCTGGTTAGTACTTGGATGGGAGACCGCCTGGGAACACCGGGTGCTGTAGGCTTGGGAGATGGACCTGACAACCCACTCCTAAAAATCAGTCCTCCATTGAAAACCCTATGAACAGCACAGAAGCACTGACAATAGTGTTTCCCCTGTTGTACATAGGGTCGCTTTGAGTCAGATACCGACTCGGTGGCACCTAACAACAACAACAACAAAAACACAGCAAAACGTAACAACATAAAAGTTACCATCACTTTTTCTAAGTGCGGTCCAGGCACGGAGCACCTTCACAGGGTCCAGCAGCACCACCACCGTCCATTCCCAGAACTCTTCTCCCCTCACACAACTGAAACTCCGTCCCTTGACCAGTGACTCCACCCCCCACCCCCAGCCCCTGGCACACACCACTCCCTTTCTGTCTCCGTGAATCTGACCACTCTAGGGCCCTCCTGCAGGTGGAGTCAGTGTTTTTTTTGTGACTGGCCTATTTTACTCCACTTAAGATACTGGCCTTGCAGCTCACGCATGCGCTGAGCAGGGACCAGAAATCCCCTCTACTCCACTGTATGGGCAGACCCTGCTTTGATTGTCCACGCCCAGCTGACGGACACTGGGGGGCTTCCTCCTTCTGGCTAAGGTGAATAATATGACAATGGCCTTGGAGTGCCAAGGCCTCTCCAGACCCTGCCTTCGATTCTCTTGGATGTTCCCACGCCCACGTAGGTCTGCGGAGCAGCCTCCCTCCGCGTGTTTCCCGCCGATCACAGGGAATGGGGTGGCTTCCCACTGAGGCTCCGATCTGCACCCCTGATGGTCAGTGGTCCCTGGACCCCTGTCCCCAGGCAGTCCATCTGCGTATTTTGCAGAGAGGCCCCTGGCCCGCCCTTGAGTCCGAGGCTTGACTCCAGTGGCCGAATGTCACCCTGTTCTGGACAGGCCTCGCGACGTGCGCCGCGTCTCTGGTCCTGGCCCTGTCCCCGCGCCCTTTGCCCTCTGACAAGTCACTCGCCTGCCCCGGGGGGACAAATGCCGGTGACAGTGGCCGCGCAGCAGCGCGCGGGACGGTGCCGAGGGGCCAGGCCCAGGCCTTGGACAGGGCGGCACGGACAAGAGTGCGCTGGACACCCGCGTTGTCCCGAGAGCCGGCGGGGACACCACCGACTCACGGTCCTCCGGCGTCTAGAGCTGCCGGCGGGTGCGCGCCGGAAGTGGGTGCGGCGGGCCGGAAGCGGGGAGAGCGCTGCGGACCGAGATGAAGCCGGCGGTGGACGAGATGTTCCCGGAGGGCGCGGGTCCCTATGTGGACCTGGACGAGGTGAGGCGGGCGGGACGCGGGCGGAGGGGCGCCGAGACCCCGATGGCGCCCGAGCCCCGCCCGGGGTCCCGGCAGCGGAGCGCGGCTCGCGCACCCGGCGGGAAGGGGCCTCGCCCGGGCCCGTGCTACCTGGTTCGCCGCCCGCGAGCCCCTCCCGGCGAGGCGGACAGACTGACAGCCCGCCGCCCGCTGTCACTCCCATCCGAGGGCGCGTTGCGCCTGCGCCCCGCGCCCCGGCCGCCCCTTCCGTGGTCACGCAGGGTCCCCGGGGGTCCGGGCCTCCGTTCAGCCCGCCGTGGTCAGCGGGCGCCACATCCCGTGCGGGAGGTGATGCGACGGCTCGCGATCAGCAGAGCGCAGCCCCGCTCCGGTCCGCCCGCTTCCTGGACGTCGGGGCCTCGCCATCTGTGCTCAGAGCGCAGGGGTTTGAGAGGTGGTCGGTGCAGCCACTGCCCTTGGGGAGGTCAGGCAGGCAGAGGAGCACTGATTGCAAGTGCCCGGGGTGGTGGAGAGCCGGAGGGGTCCTACAGAAGCGCTTTCAGGGGTTTGGGTGGCTCAGCTGGGGCTCGGGAGAGGGGCTCCCCCTGCCCCAGTGCTGCAGGTTGTGTTGATTTTGTCACGTGGACCCGCGTGGAGGAAGAAAGCTGGAGGAGCAGAGCACTGGAGGACGGATGCCCACTGGCCCACAAAGGGAGGGGATGCCATGCAGTTTACAGTGAGGGAGCTTACAGTGCCAGGGAGGGGAGGGAAGGGGCGGGGGCCAGGTCATGAAACCGCGCAGAACGGGTGGGGGGGCTTCATCCATCCCACTCCAGAGTCACGTGCACTGAACCCCAGCTTCTCTGGCCCTTTTTAAAGTCCCTGCAGTAGGTGTTGTGGGACTGCTGGAGGGCGTTGGGGTGAGGAGAGACGTCCCGATTTGTTGCACGGGGTGGTCACTTTGGAGGGCTTGGAGGTTGGGGGAGGGGGTGGGGGAGAGTCGAGGATGGAAACGGAGAAGGGAGACATGGAGAGCCCTGAATGGGGCAGGTGGAGGCAGGGAGGAGGCCTGGAGTGGTAGAATCTGCATGGCTTACTGTGGAGACGCGGAGGCTGAGAAAGGAGGAGTCCGGGAATCCAGAGAGCAGCCATGAAGCGGAGCCCAGGAGGTGCCCAGCGCCTTGAGAGGGAGGGAGGATGAGCAGGCAGCCTTGAGGGCAGAGGGCCAGGCCAGAGCAGGGTCCTGTGGCCGTCTGTCCTGGGTGCTGCCATCAGAAGGCTCCTCTGACCATCCTGGGTGGCTCTGAGCAAGGTGCGAAGCCCTGCGTGCAGCCCCCTGCCCAGCTCTGGTCATGGCCAGGTTTCACCCCCACTGCAGAGCGGAAGTGGAAGGTCCCAGGGGCAGCTCCACAGGGGGAGGCCAGGTCCCAGAAGAGGACAGGGAGGGGTCCCGAGCAGTCATCAGGCTTGCCGCTGCATGTGTGTGGCCTTGGGGTGGTGTCCAGGGGAGAGTGGAGGCTGTCCTTGAGAGGCCGCGTAGGGCAGGGGCCTCTTTTGAAAAGGCAGGCAGGAGTCGAGGACCCCGGGCCCTGAGCGACCTTCAGAAGGCTTTGTTCCAACTCCCTTCACGCTTAGCTCTCTGTCTGGGGCTGGAATTCCGACCCAGCTCGAGCTCTTTCCCCGTCACTCGGCGTCCTGTCCCGTGGAGGCGGGGCGGACGCGGTGATGACCTCAGCAGCTGCTCCTGGAACACATGGCCGACCTGGCCTAACCTCTCACCCCCAGGCCGGAGGCAGCACCGGGCTCTTGATGGACTTGGCAGCCAATGAGAAGGCAGTTCACGCAGACTTTTTTAACGGTAAGGAGGCCGGGGTCTGGGGTGCCAGGTTTAATCTGAAACGTTCCTCTGCAGGTTAATGCAATGGGGCAGCTTTGTGACATGGGTAATTTGGATCACGGGCACTGGAGCCCGGAGTGTTTGGAGGAAGCACACTGCCTGTTGGCATTGGCCGCCAGCCCTGGTTTTCAGGAGAAAAATAGCATGAAATGGCTCCTACCTCCCCTTCAAGTGCGTTTGAGTGTTGACCTAAACCTTAACCCTTGCCAGCGGGCGCCTGAGACTGTGGCAGGAGCCGCCTGCCATTCCACCCCTGGGCATAGGACCCCCCCCACCCCCCCGGCTCTCTGTAGCCTCTACTCTCTCCTGATGGTCACTTTTGTTTCTGACCCACGCCCATTTGCCCACCTGGATGCCTTGGCTTCCCCACTCTCCTGTCTCTGAGGTCAGGATTCAGGAGATTCTTCTGTCCTGTATTTAAGGCCTTCCATGCTACTGACCAGGAGTGTGGGTGGCATTTTACCAAATACACAGTGAAAAAGTGACTATGAAAGCTTCAGACAGGTTGGAGGGCAGATTTTTCTCGCTTTGTTTCTCCAGGTTATTTAAGCCTTATTTAGGGTTCAGACAGTAAATAGAAACCCGAGATGGGTCTGGTACTCTGTGGAGTAAGTGGTGGTTTTCTCCCTTTTCGCCCTACTTTAATCATATGGTGCCTGTGCCTACAAAGAGCTTCTGTTACTAGGTAGTGGCACCTGGGCTGTGCTATTACCACGTGGCTTCTCCCTTTCCAAGGACTCCCTGAAGTCTCAGGCCCAGGCTGGTCCGTCCGGCTCATTGTCAGGCGACCGTCGCCCAAGTAGAGAAGCTAGCTGTCCAAGTGTGTGCTCCCCCTGGGACCGCGGTGCTCCCCTGAGGCCACACCCTGGCTTCCACCAACTGGGGTCAGAACCAGGAAGGTGTCCTTGTAGCCGAGCTATGAATGCTGAATAACGGCCTTTGTCCACATTCTCCCTGAGGGAACAGACGGTGCAAGGGTGCAGCTCACGCAGGCACCACGGGAGGCTCCTTCCCGGGCAGGGCCAGGTCATCCCTCATGCTGGCACGGTCCAGTCACTTGTCGATGAGCTCCTTCAAAGTCCCATTCGTCCTTTGCTGACCATTGGAGTAGAGAGATGGGCATTGTGCTTTCCAAAGACAGCCCTTCTGTTCCGATGAGAGAGGGCTCCGAGGGGGCCCTGGCCCGACCTGTCAGGAGAGCACCAAGCAGCGTGCGCAGGAGCGCGTTTCTCCCTGGGAGCCATGCTGGACAGGGAGGACCCCAGAAAGCCCCGTCCTCTCTCCTGCGTGCTCAGCAGCTGAGCTCAGGATCGCCTGCGTGCTGTCCCACAGGCCCTGCCAGGCCCCAGCCTTCAAGGGCTCATCCTGAGAGGCTCCCGTGGGCTTTGCCCAGGGCTTCCACCCGGGCCTCTTGCTTCGTCACGCAGATGGCTTTGGGGACTGTTGTCTGGTGTGCAGTGGGTCCTACCACCCTGCCCCTTCACTGTGTTTTACAGCGTAGTGGAGGGTGTAGGCAAGGCCCCAGACAGACAGGACTGTGGCGAGAGTCCCGGCAGGCTGGGTGGCATTGTGCCTAAAGCGTGTCACAGGGAGGCCTGTCTGGAGGTGACAGGATTGGGCCTAAAGGGTTTGCTGGGAAGGAGAAGTGGGCAGGAGGTGCCCGGCAGAGCCCCACCACACAGAGGCCGGGGCAGTGAGGATGTGGAGCCGTCACTCCTTGGGGCCAGGGATCACCCATGATGCCACCGTCCCAGGAAGTGGATGTGGGAGGCCTCCTGCCCTCCACTCTGTCTGGCCCCCAAGGAGATGCGCTGGTGCACCTTCTCGCACGCAGAGGGCTGGGTTTCTTCCCCCCCCCCCCCCGCCGAGAGTGATGCTTGGCCTCGGTCAGGAACGTGGAACATACGTAAAAGTAAACAGGAGGTTGGAGTGGCCGTGGCTGCGGCCACCGACATAGCGTGTCATACGTTTGCTGTGCTGCTTCTGGCAGGAACCGGGGTGCCTGTGTACCTCAAGCTCTGCTCATCCTGGCTCCCTAAGGGAGTCCCCCTGGCGTCCCAGGCCTTCAGTCACCTTCCTCAGGTCCCTGGCACTGTCACCCCTACGGCACAGACATGGTGCTGATGTGTCCCTGTGCTCACCACGGCAGAGTTGGTCGTCCCTGCGTCACCCATACTCCATGTGCTTTTTTTTAGGATTGTCTTCTTAATGAAGACAAGATTAAAAATATAGTGCAGACAGCGCTGACCCCCTGGCTTGCTTCCCACACCTGTGCGCCCTGGCTGGGCAGTGCTGAGGATGCGTCCTGGGGAGGGGCGAGTCCTGAGCCTGCTCACACCGCCTCCTGTCCTCTGCCTTTTGAACTGCTTTCCTCATGTGTCCGCCCTAACGTGTTGTTTTCTTACGTAGATTTTGAAGATCTCTTTGATGATGACGACGTCCAGTGAGACCATCCGGTAGCACTGGGGCCATGCCTCCGTGACAGGCATCGAGCTGAACCGCTCAGGACTGGCTCACATGGTGTTAGAGACGTTGTGGAGGTGACTAGAGCTTAGGACCTGGTCAGCAGAGGGAGGAGGATTGTCTGAACCGCCTGGATGTGCCGTTCCCTGATGGCACTGGCCTTTGTCATTTGAATTAAAAACACTATCATCACTTCTGGGTGAATGTTGTAGTCCCTGGAAGTCTCTCTTTCTGTGTGTGTGTGTGTGTGTGTGTGTGTGTGTGTGTGCATGTGCATATATGTATGTCAGAGCACTGAAAGAATGACATTTGTCAACATAGCAGACACACACTGTTCTGGTTTCAGAATGCAGTTTTGGGGGATTGGGGACGTACTGTGTGGGTCATTAGCAGGCAGCGGAGGTCATGGGTGGCCACCTGCTGCAGCTCTCTGGACACCCGACCGGGGTCCTGTCCCTTCCCTGTGTGCCCTGCCCATGGTTGGCCTCATGTCTTCCCCCTCGTCAGAGCAGCTGCTGTCACAGAGCTCAGCCTAAAGAATTAGCGTAAAAGCCGGGTGCGGTGGCGCACACCTGTAATCCCAGGGGTTTGGGAGGCGGAGGCAGGAGGATAGCAAGTTCGAGACCAGAAGCAGTCTGTGTAATTTAGCAAGACCCTGTCTCAGAAAGTAAAAAAATGGGCTGAGGGCACAGCTCAGTGGTCCAGCACTTGCAGAGCATGCAGGCGGGAGGCCCTGGGTTCAACCCCTAGTACCGCAAAAAAAAAAAAAAAAGAGTATAAGTGAACAGTGGCTTTGAAAGAGGTCCTTTCTCCATGATAAAGGTGTGTTTTGGCCCATCTCAGGGGAGAACACAGCATCTGTAGGGAAAAATGGTTGTTTTTTTTAATTTCTTATTCATCCAGTTCAGTAATTCATAATAAGTATAAACAAAAAATTAACCTTACTATTTTTTTTATCAGCCTTGGGTTGAAAGCTCTTCTTTGCAGCAGGAGCTGCCCGTGCCTTGGCTTCCTCTTTATAAATACAGCATTGGTCTTTGGTCTCTGAGACGCCTCCTGGTTGCTGAATCTCTGGCCGTTAGCAGGAGGGAGTCACCGTAGGTAAAGAGAGGAGCGCTGACGTGCAGCGCCGCGGTGGGTGTGGGCCTGGTGAGGACCTGGCGAGTCCCTCTGGCCAGAGCCACAAACCCCAGGAGGCTCCCTGTTGCCCTTAGAGTTTCACGCTGGTCCGGTCCAAGCTGCCTAAGAAATGATCCTCGCGCCCGTGTGCATGTCCACACGCCCGCCTGTATGTCCACGCGCCCGCCTGTGTCTGCCTTCTGCGCGTTTAGGCCTGTGTGAGCTCTGATGCCTCCCCGTGCTGCGTGGAGTCCTTGTAAGCCCCTCAGGGCCACCAGTCCAAGAGAGGATTTCCGCCTTGTTGGTTCTTCACTCTGGGGTCAACATCAGGAGGAGGTAACTGAAGGTACTTTAGCTGTACGTCCTGCCAGTTGGCTGATGCTTTCCCTGTCTAGTGTCACACCTTCCTGGGGCCTGTGTCCCAGCGGGAACACTTGTGAAGGCCTCTGGCCTGGTTCCGTCAGGTCCCACACCCCGGCCAGCTGACAGTGGCTGTCCTTCAGCCGTGCAATGCGGCAGCTCCCGTCCAGCCTCGGAGTGGAAGAGCCATTTCCTGCAGCGACAGCAGTGACGTGTTTGGAGACTATTTCCTGCTAACATTGTTTCGGGGTCCTTGTCAAGCAGCTGTTAGTGAAATGGCCCTTTCTAAATGGTGCGGTGGCAGCCGTGTGGCTGATTGGGTTTGACTCTGGAGCCTTTGGGTCTAGGGAGGTAACTGGAGGAAGAAAACTGTTTTGGTGGCTCAGTCTGCGTTTAGGCAGGGGTCACAGCCAAGGACTGTGGAAGGAAACGCTTCCTTTCTCTGCTCGTGGGCTTCTTCCTGGGTTGGAAGGAAGCAGCCATCTTCTCCCCTGCGTGGGTTTGGCACCAGCTTTGCCCCAGCCATCTGAGTAAAATGACACTTGTGCTTTTTACCAGAGCTCAGGAAACTGCCAGGGACACGAGACAAGCCTCCGAGTTCTTGAACAAATGGAGAAGCTGAGCCAGTGGCATTTCTAAAATGAGCCATATTTTTAGAAAAAGGATGTTGATATTCGAACCTACTGCTGTGATGAATCCTCAGAGCCAAGAGGAGAAAGTGCTGGGAAAAGTGTGCTGTGCTAAAGGCCCCTTTGTCCCTCAGGAGGCCAAAGCTGAGCGCTCAGCAGCTGGGCAGCCTGTGGCTGCCGAGACCTGACAGGCCTCAGCATTCAGGCCTCGGCCAAGAGTGATAGTGACTAAGCTTGCTGCTGCTCCACCCTCCCCAGGAACAGGCTGACGCCGCTAAACAAGGCGGGCTGCGTGTCTTCTCCAGTGTCCTGCCCGGCCTCAGGCTCTCAGGCAACACTGAATTGTTTTGACATTACTGGCTACACTGCACATTTTTGAATAATGAGTTCCTCCAGTGAGTCACAAAGTGCTACGCAAAGTATGGCTTTCATGCTGCTGGGTAACTTTTGAGGGGTGCCAGTGCTCTGTAGCCAGATGGCAGTGACTGTGAGGGGCAGCGGCAGGAAGGTCCAAGAACAATCACTTGACTCGCAGACAGCCTGCTCCCTTTGTCCCCAGCGTGGAGCAGAGAACCTGGCACATAGTAGGTACTCGACAAATGTCTGTTAAGTAAAAATAAGCAACAGCACGTCTGCTGTGTGAGGGTCTTTGAAGATAGCCAAGTCCTAGGTCCTTCCGGAGAGGAGAGCAGGCCAGCCCAGAGAGTGCCAGGCATTGGCCCAGCGCCGCACCCCACAGTGACAGCTTCTGGAGCACCTCACAACACAGCAGGAGCAGTGTGCAGAGGCAGGGCTGGCCAGCGGGTGGTACGGGCCGGGACTGGAGGAACGGCCCAGTTATGAGTGTGGGGAAGGCCAGGGCTTGATGCTCCCAAGCCTGAGTTTCCATTTGTTCCCCCCTTGTCACGCCTGGCTAGTGAGCTCTGCCTGAGAGCCCCTGGCTCAGAGACCCCGGGGGTGGGACCGGTCACACCTCACTTGAGTTGAGTGGCCCAGCCAGCCAAGACTGCCCCAGAAATGCCCCAGCTTCCTGATTGCCTGGGGGTGAGGCAGAGGCCGCAGAGGGACCGCAGCAGCTCCAGGCCTGGTCTGTTGGGATCTGGGGTGCCCGCCAGCACCTCTAGGGAATTCCCTGCTTCTCCTCCACTCCCATTTTGTTAGATCAGGTAAGTTTTACCATGGCCCTCCGTGCTCCTCTTCACACTCGCAGTTCATTAGACCCTGTGGTCAACCAGGGTCCCCGAGCTGAGCTGGGACATTGGTGGGGCCACCTGGGCCACGTACAAGGTGAGTGCAAGGGAGACCAGGCTGAGGGCAAAGAACCCAGCTAACTATGCAGCTGCACAGACAGGAGCATTGTGGAAAGACGGCGTTCCTGGAGAGGTGGACAGGGATCTTTGCTTAAAGATGAAGGGCCCCGTGGGCCCAGGCCCCTCACTTCCAAGAGATCAGGGCCCTAATCCCAGTCTCCCTCAACATAGACCCTTGCTTAGAATACAGAGTCTGCCAGCAGAGGTCCATTGGCTTCAACAGCAGGTATTTACTTCCTCGGTTCTGGAGGTGGAAATCTAGGACTAAGGTGCTGGCAGATCCAGTGTCTTGTGAAGGCTCCATGGCTTTCGGATGGCACCTTCTCACTGTGTCCTTACATAGTGGAAGGGGTGAGGGGGCTTTCTGGGGTCTCATTAATAAAGGTCTTAATTCCATTCATGAGGTCTACCTGACCTATTTCCATTCCATTCATGAGGTCCACCTGACCTATTCACTTCCCAAAGGCTCCACCTCCTAACGCCATCACATTAGTGGTTTGATTTCAGTATGAATTGCAGGAGGATATGAAGTCCAGAAAATAACACGTGGGCCCCGACGCTGGGACAGCTGCCACACCACCCAAAAAGGGCCAAGGAACCTGAATATTTTTGTGATGTGCTGCCTGGCTAGGAACGTGTGTGTGTGTGCGCGCGCGTGTGTGTTTATAACAGAGTCTGTGGAGCTCGCTGCCTGTGTCAAAGCCCACCCGTCCCTGGGTGGTCTGGACCAGTCTGTACCTGAGCCTATGAAGTGGGGGTAACACTGCCATCATCCTTGTGGGCTACCAGTGGGAGTCAGTAAGTTAATATGGATACTAAAACAGCATTCTACACATGGTAATCAAAGTACTGTATGAATATAAGCTATCACTAGCACATTTATGGATCATAGGAACTCTGTGTCCTTATACTTGGCTTTCCTCCCAAGTTCCTGAACTTGTAGAAGTTGCTGTCTTCTCATTGGGCACATGCAGGGCACTGCCTAGACAGGCAGCTAGCCGCAAGGCCTATCTGGCCTGCTTGGAGGTCTGAGACTTGTCCCCAGGGCAGTAACCTCTGCCCTATATTGGGGAACTTCTGGGCGTTCAGCTTAGCAAGGTGGCACTGGCATCCCACTCCTCTCCTGAGACCCCTCAACACCTGATTGGTCATTTACAAGTTATCTGGAGGCCCCCCCATTGGACCATTAGGGAACAAGCCCTGATTGGTTCCTTTTGAATGCTTCATTTACATCTCCTCCCTGACAGGCCGAGGCCCAATCACCTTACTTAGTGTGGCTATCTCTGATTGGCCAGGTTAGGAAATATAAGGCCGATGCATGGAGCATTCCAGGCCCATTCCACTGACCAGTCCCTGCCACTGACCCAACTGAGAGAGCTACAATAAAGAGCTGCGTAACACCCAGGGAGTCAGAGTCGTCCTTGGGAGCTAAGAAGCGAGGAGCTGCCATGGGCATAAGCGGCTGAGCCTGCCTTTCTCAAGGCTTCTCAGAGTAGCCATTGGGCATAAGCCTCCTCTCCAGGTGACAAGGCTCTCCAGCAGCCCTCACCAACCGACAAGTTTCCAGCGGCTGGGCCCTGCTTCCGACAGGAGGCCTACGGCCAGAGCGAGACCAGTGGCGGGAGACGCCCCACAGGCACAGTGATTTGGTCACTCAATTCTGGAGGCAAATGGATGCCCGGCCCCATTCTGGTATCAAGAGCAGTGTCTTCTCTCCCCAGAGGCCCCCAACAAAGCCAGGAGACAAGGTGTGAGTTTGGAAGGCACTCAAGAAACTTAGGTCACAGACAGCTCAAATGCTAGTGTCCAGGAGATGTGGAGGACTTCTGCAAAGCGGCATGAACAAAGAAACAAGTTAGGAAATAATAGAGTAAGAGGAATTTCTAGAAGAACCATCCAAATGGCTGGTATATTTAAAATCATAAGCAGTTGGTAAAATCTCAGTTCCACCAACAAGGTATCCCCAGAGGGTAGACATTTTAAGAGGCCAAAAGACCACCCATTGCTGCTGGGAAGGGGGAACAGGAAGATACGGCAGTCATAATTACACACGCACCCAGCATCATAGCACCTGCACATACCAAGCACACATGGGCAAATTTGAGGGCAGAAGTGGATGGTACTACAGCAATGGCAGGAAATCTCAGTTCTCCCTTACAGCAATGGCTGGACCATTCAGACAGTCACCAAGGAAACTGGACAGACCAACGCTGCAGACCAAGTGGACCTCACAGATGACACAGACATTCCGCCTGACAGCGGCAGAGGACGCTCTTCTCCCACGCTGGGGGGAGGTGTTCTGTGACATTCTTTTTGGAAGCAATATGGCAGTGAACACAGAAGGTTCATGTCTGATTTGAATATGAAAGACCATGTGCTTTTAACATTTGGCCCCCACCTGGTGGTGTGGTTCGTGGAGCTTTGGGAAGCAGGCTTTAGTTTTGCAGAAGTAATGTCACTGGGGGCGGGCCTTTGGAGGTTTTTACCCCAGACCAGTGGCCCAGCTCACTCTCTGATGCCTGCTCATGAAGATGTAAGGTCATATGCCACAGGCCCTACCGCCTCTCCCACCATGCCTGCACTGCCTCCAGTATGGACTGATCCACTAACTGTGAGCTTCCAATAAATCTCTTCCCCTGAGTTTGTCTCAGTTGGTTTTACCGCTACAGTGACAACAGCTGACTAATACAGTGCACGTGCCTTTTGACCTAGCAGTACCATGGAAGGGACGGTGTAGCATTTTTTTCATAACAGCCAAAAGGCGTGGAGATAAAATGAATGCCCAGCAGCTGAGTAGACAACGGTGTGGCCTTACTCCGGGTCCCGCACCCACTGGGCAGTGACCTGGATCTCTGACTTGGGCATGGCGGGGAGTTACAGGGCCTGTGAGTGGGAACGGGGGTGCAGAGAGATATGTCATCAGATGTTTTTCCCGCTGGCACGCGCCCAGAACGTGCATTCTGTGTGTGTCGAGGTACATTTCAGGTGAGTGTGTGGTACACACGTGATCACGAAGTTGAGCACCTCAGCCCATGGACTGTGCTCACACACCTGCACGCATGCGTGTGAGTGTTCATCACAGGTCACGCTTACAGGCCTGTGAGGAAGGACAGCAAACAAAGAGCCTGCGAGACAGCGTGACAGGAGTGAGGGCGGGAGCGCTTCCCACTGCTCCGTGTGGAGAGTAGAAAGGAGCCTCAGGAGAGGGTGGTGCACTGTCCCGGGGAGCGGGAGGGCAGGAGGGCAGGCAGCCAGGTGGGTGGCCGCTATACTGGGCAGAGCCACAGCTCAGATGCCTTCTCAGACCCAGTGTTGGCCCCAAGGATGAGTCTTGCTCCATTTTTTTGGTTTCTCGTTTGCAGCTAAAGCAAAAAAAAAAAAAAAAAAAAAAGTTCAGCCTTCAGCACGAGGGGCCATTAATTAGCACATGCTTTTTTTTTTTTGAAAGGGTGACTCCGCTCATGGCTCAGCACTCCAGGGAGCCTGGACCTCTAGGGAGGGAGGAGCCTTCCTAAAGAGCAAGTGCAACATTTCTATTTCTGTATATGTAATGGGCTTGTTTAGGTCAGTTATGTCTTCTGGGGTTAGCTTTGGTAGGTCATACGTGTTAATAAATGTGTCCATTTCTTCTGCATTTTCATATTTTTGGGAATACAATCTCTCATAGTAATCCCTGACAATTTTCTGTATTTCGTTGTAGTCGGTGGTTATGGACCCGTTTTCTTTCATAATCCGTACCATGTTAGTTTTTTCCTTTTTCTTTTTGATGAGGTTGGCCAGAGGAGTGTCTATTTTATTAATCTTTTCAAAGAACCAGTTCTTTGTTGTTGTTTTTAGGTGCCGTCGAGTTCTTAGTCTTATTAATTTTTTGAATTCTCTCTTTGGATTATAATTGAGATATTTCTCCCTTTATTTTTGTAATTTCTTTTTGGGTGTTCCTTTTAGGATTGATTTTTTGTTGGATTTCTAGTGTCTTAAGATGTGTCATTAGGTCATTTGTTTGGCTCTTCTTTACTTTATTGATGAAGGCCCTTAATGCTATAAACTTCCCTCTTAAAACAGGCTGTCCTGGAGGAGGATCCATCTTCCCAGCTGGACTCCTCCCTGCACTGCAGTGCTTTCTGCTGGGCTGAGCATTTGCCTGCCTCATGGTCACACAGAGATCAGTTTCTATGGTGGAAAAGTCAGACGTGGGTCTGTAGGTCGGGGCTTCCTGTAGGTCAGGGACTTGAGATGTTTGTTCCAGCCAGCAGTCCTCAGGTGGGGTTTTGTTTAGTTTTAGCTTTTGTCTATTTTAACTTCGATGTTTATTTTGCTGAGACTTGATTTCTACAGTTACTTGGAAGGCTCACCTCTTTGTCCCCAACTGTGCCTTATGTAAATGTTATGTAAATGGTATGTAAATGTTGGAAGAACCTGTTAGAGCTCTTGCTGAGGCAGGAAAACCACCACCTACCATGAAAATAACGCTTGGAGCAGTTATATTTTTATTTATTTAGCATCTTACTGATGGTCATGATCCCAAAAGATATCATTCACGGGGAGCTGGCATTGAGCCCGGTTTTTATGCTCTGTCACACAGTCCCCAGAACATTCCCAAGAAGGGCACAGTGGGCTCCCCTTGAGGAGGAGCAACCTGATGTTTCCCAGGTTAGGGGGCTCACCCCCTTCTGGCCCTGGGAGCAGCGCAGAACAGGCTTTGCCTCAAGTCCTGTGGGAGACGTGGGTCGGATTGCGGTTCTATCCTCTGACGTGCAGCCTGGAGCAGGTTATCCACCATCACTGCCTGTTTTTCCTATCTGCACTAAGGAGGACTATTGTCGCACCTACCTCAATAGTTCAAAACTTCTGCTCAGCAAAGTACTATTGAGGAAAGGCTAAGCTCAGACACTGAAGAAATACTCAGTACACTTATGCCTATGCCACAGAGGACTTGCTTTGTCAAGAACACCTCGTCTATATCAAGAACTATAAATCAACAGTGGAAAGACGCATGGCCTCAAATGAAAAAGTGGGCAAGAGATGTTTTACTTATAACTCATTTGTATTTATTTATGACTGTACCTACACAAATGGCATTGTCACCCACCAGAGGAAGGCCACAGGAATCCACAGGGAGTGGCGAGTGAACTAGTGAAACTTCATCTGTATTTACAGAATGCAGTGTGCTTGAATCATCCTGCAACAACCCTCCATCCCTGTCCATGGAAAAATTGTCTTCCATTAAACTGGTCCCTGATGCCAAAAAATTGGGGACTGTTTCTCCAGAGCACACCAGTGTGGATGATGGGTGAACCCTGGAAAGACGCCCTGGACACCTGTATGGTCTGCTCCACAGTCCCCTTGCTCACTACAGCCTCTCCGTATCCCCTGGGTGCCATGGCCTTCCACCAGGGTGCTCATCAGACCCCTGGGGTCGGGATTGCCTCAGGAGTGGGTTGCCACGTCCTTCTCTTGTTTTTGCGGTGCTGGGAATCGAACTCGGGATCTCAGAGTGGTGCAAAGCAACCTCTGTGTGAAACTGCAGAGTGGTACTCTACCAACTGAGCTAAATCCCAGCCCCAAGCAGTTTATAGTATATTTTAAATTTTAAAAATTTAGTATTGTGTTATGAAATAGCCCAAGAATAGACAAATAGCCCAATATAACAGAACATAGATTCTAGAAATGGACCTACATCAATGGGGACACTTGGTTTATGACAAGGTGACGCTACATAACATTGGGGAAAAAGATATTTAAAAAATTGTCAGTAAGGTAATGTTCTGAAAAAACCTAATCTCTATGTGTGAGAATTCGCTAAAGGTCACCAGGAAACTGAAGAGAGAGGAGACAGGTGTGGGATTGCGCAGAGTGCAGTTTTTTGGGAGCTTACTGACAGCACCTTGGTCCTGGGTAGCAGAAAGAAAATCCCTGCAGTTCAGGTCAGGACTAGGCTTCTGCAATGGCTAGAGCGAAGTGACCTCATCCAAGCTGGAACGTACCAGTTTATCTTAAGCTTATGTCATGGTGCCAGGTTAAGGGTATTAAAGTTCCACATACTGCTCTAAGGGTTTTATCCAGTCATAGTGTACTAGGAAACTGGGGAGATGGGGACGGTCATGTAGGACATCATGATTATAATTCAAGATGTCTGGTCAAGCTAGATCCTTACAGATAAACGTAGGGAAAATGTAGCATTTAACTCCTACCTCCCAAAAAGCATGCAAATCAATTCTGTATGTGTTATAGGTATCGGCATGAAAGACGAAGCCAAAAAATGATAAGAAGTATATCTCTGGGGATCTAGCATAGAAAAATATTTTTTGAAATGTGACAAAATGAAGTGACTGTGAAAGAAGTGACTGAATAAACTTAGTTTAAGAAATGTTGACTAACATTTTTTAAAAAGTCAGTATGAATGTGAATATAGAAGCTGCAAAGTGGAAGAAATACTATCTATTCTTGAATCTAATCTGTACCCTTTGAAGAGTTTTAGATGGCTATAAGGTCAAATGCGGGAGAAGGACCTGGCAATCCACTCCCAAGGCAATCCCGAAAACAGTCAGCTATTGAAAACCCTATGAGGGTCGCTATGAGTCGGATACCGACTCGACGGCACCTAACAACCAACAACCATAAGGTCAAATGCAGGTTATAATCTTGTGTGGCTTTGAATACACTGCACATATGATTCTTGTTTTGTCGCTTTCTAAAACTGTTGAAAGGGTACAGATGAGATCTGAGAATGTATGGTATCTGGAAATCATATAACTAACAAAAGCCTCCTATCCAGGATATGTAAAGAATTTCTACGATCAATATAATAAAGAAAAACAATGCAGTAGAAAAATGAGTAAAGCACATATACTTCCAAAAAAGGAATATTCAACAGGGAACCATGGTGTATACTTATAATCCCAGCAACTTGGGAGGCTGAGTCAGGAGGATTGCAAATTCGAGGCCAGAGGCAGCCTGTGCAACTTAATGAGACCCTGTCTCAAAACAAAACATAAAAGGGGCTCGAGGTGCAGCTCTATGCTGAACTACCTGCCTAGTATGTGTGAGGCCCTGGACCCTGGGTTGAACTTTCTAGTACCGGAAAAAAAAAAGGACTATCCAATTGGTTATTAACTATGTGAGAAGAGAACTGAGATCATTAGCTCTTAGAGAAAGAACAATGAAAATAGCAATGATATGTGAAAACTACCCACCAAAATAGCTAAAACATATAAAATAGATAATTTTTGTTCACGATGATGCATAGCCACAGAAACTCTTGCTCACTATTCATGGGGACAAAACTTGCTATCATATCTGTTTTTAATTATCTAAAAGATGTTCGGTTCCTCTTCCAAGGATTTCCAGGAGGAATTCATTCCATTCACAGTAAAAAACAGTATAAAAAATGCAGAATCATTTAAAGGCAATAACTGGAAGCAAGCCAAATGTCCATCATCAGTAGGATGGATAAATAAATTATGACATTAATATCATATACAGATGGTTCTCAACTGTATTAGTCAGCTAGCACATAGCTGTGACAGAGAGACTGACCAAAATAAACTTACGGGGAAGAGATTTATTGGAAGCTCATGGTTAGAGGATTTCTATCCATAGAGGCAGGGCAGGCGTATGGCATGGCAGCAAGGCAGACATAGTGGGACCCAGTGGCAGAGAACCTCACACCATGGGAGATCAGATGCAGAGAGAGCAACTAGAAATGCAGGTCCAGGTAGAAACCTCCAGAGGCCTGCCCCCCAGTGACCCACTTCTGCAAAGCAAGAACCCACGTCCCAAGTGCCATAGCCTTCACAAAGGACACCACCACCTGGGGACCAAACTTTCAAACATAAAGCCTTTGTGGGACATTTTAGGTTCAAGCCGTAACACCGACATGATGGCTTGAATTACCATTTTTCAACTTTATGATGGTGTAATCCATATCCCTACAACCATGCTGTTTTCCATTTTTAGTACAGTATTGAAAAATTTACATGAGATATTTAACATTTTATTAAAATAAACTTTATGTTAGCATATTTTTCCAACTGTAAACTTATGTAAGTTTTCCGAGTGTGCTCAAGGGAGGTTAGACTAAGCTCGCATGTTTGATAGGCTAAGGACATTAAATGCATTTTTGACTTAAGATATTTTCAATTTATGATGGGTTTATCAGGACAACTCCATTGTAAGTTGAGGGCATCTGTAATGGAATCAATATAATGGAATCTTATATAGCAGTGAAAACCAAAGAACTGTTGTTATGGGCAATCATGTGGATTAATCTCAAAGTATTGTTGAGAAAAAAATTCCAAGTAGAAGACATTTCTATTTATGATTAGTTCTGTGAAGAGAAAGTATACAAAATGAATCTGTGTGTTAGAGTCAGGATGGGAGTTACCCTTGGGGGGCAATGATGGGAAGGTAGTTTTAGGGCATTGTGGATTTGGGGTATATTGAAATCTCTCAGTTGTGGATATGACTTGAATATTTTTCTTAGATACTGGACAATATATATATATGTATATATATGTATATATGTAGATATATACATACATATATACATATATGTACATATATGTGTATATATACACATATGCACATATATACACACACAAATGTACACCCCATTATATACAATATGAATACATATATATGTACAAATAAGGGCTGGGGTTTAGCTTAGTGGGTAGAATGCCTCTCCACACTCTCTGAGGCCTTGAGCTCAATCCCCAGCCCTGAACAAAAGAAAATGGGAGAAGGCTGTGGCAACTCACTCCTGAAACAATCCCGAAACAATCAGCCATTGAAAACCCTGAGGGTCGCTATGAGTTGGACCCGACTTGACGACAACGAACAACATATACAAATAAGCTTCTATCTAACGAGAAGGTTTACGGGAAGCGGATGGAGCTTCCTGTACGCGCCCGCGAAGTGACGGAGCAGGGTGCTAAGGAAGGCTTTGCCCTCAGCGAAACCACTCCGCTTACCCGGGTTAGTCAGCTTGTGCGTCACTGTGGCAAAGTACTGGACACCAACAACTTATGGGAAGGATGGATTATTCAGCTCACAGCTTGGTGGCTCTCAGTCCATAGTTGTGGGAAAGCATGGCGGAGCAGCTGCAGGCAGGACTGGTGGAGGAGGACTTCATGTCATGGCATCAGAGAGACAGCACCTGGAAACAGGGCCCCACATAAAACCTGGGAAGCCCACCCCCAGTGACCTCCTTCCATAAGCTAGATGCCAGCTCTCCAACAATACACCAGCCTCCACAAATACACCACCATAGGGGGACTGAGCATTCACACACATGGCCTTTGGAGGGACATTTTAGAAGAAAACCATAACAGACCGTAAGCTGGGTTCCCTGACACAGGCACTGTGTGTCAGCGCTGGGACCCTCATGAGCCTCGCTATTCCTTCCAACACCACAGGCTCCACCGGAACGCTGCAGCCATTGATTTACCTCATTGTCCTAAAGCATCTCTCTGGCAATGGTGTGGAGGAGAGACTGAAAACAGGCAGAAGTGGAGGTAGGAAGGTTTTTAATTGATAATCATGGGAGACACCCAGAGTACATACAAGCTCTGCCTCTGGGTGGGGTTGGGGCATTAATTGGATAAAAATATTTTATGACACGTTTGATCAAGATGCACAAATACCTGCCCTTTCCTACTAAAGCCCCTGGAGTGGCCAGAGGAGCATGTGAGTAAGGACCAGACCCATGCAGCTTGACTGGGGGATGGCGGTTCAGCAATGGTGTTCATGTGACTGAGGCCATCACTCCCTCTCTCTGCCTTTAGAGCTGTGGTGTCAGAACTCTTTCATAGGCATCTCATACACAGCAAATGCCTTTGCCATGGAATGCCTTAAGTAAAGACTAAATGAATGAATAAATAAATTCAACACCTCAAATCCATTTTAAAGAGAAGGTTGGGGGCTCCTCACTGCCCACTGTCGCCCGGGGGGAACTTGCTGTCATACCCAGGAATCCACCTCTCCCCAGCACCCTCCCTCACAGGGCTGTATGTCCCCATCGCAGCCTCTGCAAGGCATCTTTCACCTCCCTGTTCCGCAGACTGTAGATGAGGGGGTTGAGCATGGGGATGACCAGGGTGTAGAAGATAGAGACCACCTTGCCCTGCTCCATGGACGCCACTGCTCCCGGCTGGGCGTACATCACAAAAAGCGTCCCATAAAATAGAGACACGGCTGTCAGGTGGGAGCCACAGGTGGAGAAGACCTTGTGCCTCCCAGACCCCGAGCTCATCCTGAGGATGGTCCCCACGATGTAGCCATAGGACACGAGGACCACTAATGTGGTGCTCACAATGATGAAGCCACAGAGGCCAAACATGACGAGCTGGTTGAGCGTGGTGTCGGCGCAGGCCAGCTGCAGCAGGGGCGGCGCATCACAGAAGAAGTGGTCGATGCGGTGGGAGCTGCAGAAGGGCAGCTGGAAGGTGAGGCTGGTCTGCACCGTGGAGTTGACGCAGCCTCCACAGTAGGCGCCCAGCACCAGGCGGGCGCAGGTCCTGAGGCTCATGGTCACGGGGTACCTCAGGGGGCTGCAGATGGCCGTGAAGCGGTCATAGGCCATCACGGCCAGCAGGA